>JAQZBX010003147.1:11989-54367 GCA_029593785.1 Cabassous unicinctus
TTTTTTTTTTTTGAGGTATGGGGAGCTGAACCCTGGGCCTCATATGTGGGAAGCTGGAGCTTAACCACTGAGCCACATCAGCTTCCCTGAGTTGGTTTTTGCATTTGTTTTATTTTTGTTGTTGTTGTTGTCATATGGGAGGCAGGCACTCAACTACTTGAGCCACATCCGCTCAGGTGAACTTTGAATAGCTCTCCATCCTCAGTCTGCTCAGTTTACACCAACCACTGGACAGGCGATAGAGCAACAGTAGAGTAATATTCTCATCCTGATTCTTTCATCTACTAGGTGTGGAAATTTGAGTCTCCAATTCTTCATCTGTAATAAAAGGTAATTATATCTATGTTTTACAGAGAATGGCACATAATTAAATGACAAATTCTCTGCTCTCATCAAATTATTTGGAAAAACAGATACTTAAACAACTTGACATAATTTAACAAGCTAGGATAAATTACATAATGGCACTAGTATTATTTGAGCCCAGAGGGGAGCATAACTTACTTCTTTGAGAAGCAGGAGAAAAATGAAAAGATTTAGCATTTGGGCTAGGACTTAAAGGTTTAGCGTGAATTGATAAAAGAAAATGCTCTTTCCACTTACATGTCCACTGATTCCAGGCTGACTAAATGACTAAAGACTGTCATTCAGGTCCAGCAGAGTGAGTGCTTATGAACAGCTGCCCTAACTTAGATCATACAGTGCTGATGAAATCCCAGCTCTACTGGGCTGGAAAATGAAACAGAAATGCCTGGTGAACACTCAGAACATGCATTGATGTTGATATAAACTAGAGTCATCACTAACGGGATAAATAGAATGACTGGTATAAAGATCTGAGTGAAGAACCTTAAAATAGCAAACACACTGAATTTTGGAAATGGTAGTTTTGAACAATTAGAAGAGCAGTTATCATTTTGAAAAGAAGTGTCCATGATAAAGTAGTTTTGGATCACCAGGTGATGTCAGACTATAATTAGTCTGATGTCAATCAGATGATATCAATTATACTTAAACTCAGACAATTGTAGGTTGTCTGCAATTTCACTAAAAATACTGACACTGACATTATCTACCATGGCATGTTTGGCGAGTATGATTAAGACTAAGCATGCTTATGAGTGTGCTAGAAATAAATCCAACCCTGAAAAATATAAATATTATTAACAAAAGAAAGTAAAATCAATGGAAACTTCAATTCTCTAGCAAATATTAAGTATGGGAATTTTAGTTTCCCAAGTAATTAAAAATGATGTGTTTAACAAACGTGATGTGCATATAGAATTTCAGGGTGTCATCTATTGTATAAAGCCAGGTTCATCCTTCTGTAGTTTTTGCACATCCCAAAATTATTAGCCTGTTAACGTAGGAGATGCAGTCATAGGTAAAGGAATGTCTTAACCTTATTTAAGATTTTAATTGAGCCATTTTCCACACAAAATCTTTTCCTCATTCTATGAAAAGAAGAACGCTATGAACAGATCACAGTTCACTCTTCTCCCCTGCTGCCTGCCTACGCTGAGGAGGAGGTGTCAGTGAAAGGTGGGGGGCCTGAAACAAGAGTCTTGGCAGCATAGATTAATGTTGGGCTTGAGAAGCTCAGAATAAAAACTTAAATGCATGAAAAAAGCCATATGATTATAATGCACCCATGCAGTCTTTGTGAGTGTACAGAACTCAGCCCCATGATGTCTTATAACCATTTGGTAACTTGGTTCAACCTAATTTTATGTGAATTTACTGGAAGAACACTCTGGGGCTTCTCCAAACAATTCACTATTATTAAGCAGCCTAGTTCTGGCAGTTTCTTTAATATCTGCTAGTTATGGTGTTTATTGCTTTACAGGAGCGCGAATGTAGTCTGTACATTTTGACTAGGTATTTTTATGAAAGGAAACCCAGAACCCATCCTTTACCCTGGCTAGTCGTGTCTTAGAAAACACCCACCCACATAGGTAACTTAAAATTCCTAACATATGAATATTTCAGTCAAAAAAAAAAAAAAAAAGAAAAACACTTACCTGGGTCTCATCTACACTGTTAACAGACTGTTTGAAATCTCTTCCCCTTTAGTAAGAAAACTTTACTTTAAAAATACCAAAACATGCACCCTTCATTTAAGTTAAGGAGCTAAAAATTTCACTGGGCCCTGCAGACATGGTTAATTTAAAACCAAAATTTTATTTTCCTATTCTATGGGTTTAAAAGACAAAATGTGGTGTTCTGAGAAGGGGCTCTGTTTAAACCTCATAGGACCAGTGTCCTATGAGTACCCTCAATCCTCCTTAAGGAATTTTTCACAGGTTGCCCAGTTTATTTACCATAGTCAATACTCCAACCTTTTTCTCTTACTATGTACCCCATGCTACTCAGGCTTTTAGCACATCACTTTAACACCTCTGTTATTGTGAGGAGTCCCCATTTCTCCATCTATCCTTTCTGCTTTCCCTTTGCCTCAAAGTATAAGCATCCTTCCTCTTTTCTAAACCTAAATCTTCCCCTCTCTCCTAGGACTTCTCTCCTTCTAGAATCTTCAGTCTCTTACTATCAATATTTTTCTTCTCTTCTGGTTTGGATCATCCTCTGTCCTATCCTGATAAGATCTTCTCTTGAACTTGCTACCATCACCTTACTGTAAAAAGTGATCTATAATTACTAACTCCATTTCCATACCACAACAACCTCAATTAATTGCACCCACCTGGCTTCCACACAGCAGTTTACTCATGCAGCATCCTAACCTTTATGGTCTGAGTGGCTGTACTTATATTTAGCTCTTTGTTTCTGTTGGAAGTTATGTTGATACACTGGTGTAGATATGATAGTGTCATCCTTCCTAAAATTGGGATTGGGTGAGGTAACTACAACCTAGTTCCACCAGGCAAGGAGCCCAGCCAGAATCTTCCCTGAAAAGGCCTGAAAATGTCTGACAGGCTTTGTTCTTTCTGCATTACATAGAACACTGCTGATAACTTTTACCTTCCTGGCTTTCATAGCACTATACTGCCTGGTTTCTTCTCTCATCTCTCTTACTATTCCTCTGCTGACTTGGCTGAGTTATCTTCCTTTTTATACTCTAAAATATTGGTGTTCAGAGTGTGGTCCTTGATCAGTAGCTTCAGTATCATCTGGAGCTTGTTAGAAATGCAAATTCTTGGGCTCACACCAGGTATTCTTAAACAGAAACTCTAAAGATGGGGCACAGTAAGGTATACTTTAACAAGCCCTCCAGGTAATTCAGATAGAAAACATCTCTAAAACAATGGGAATTTCCCAAGTTACACTCCACAGAATTTTATTTTCTCTATAAACTCTGTCTTGTGGAGAAATATGTAGTTTCAATCACCATCTCTTTGTTGATAAGTGCCCAAAATTCCTTCACTCCCAATATCTTCTTGGGCTTGATTTGTCACCTCAAACTCACAAGCTTGAAAGAATGCACTCAATCTCCATTCAAAACTCGCTTTCTTTACTGACTTCTGTGTTTGCCAATTATATTAATATTTCGGATTAAACTGGAAGCTCTTTGATGTCTGGCATTACTGTTATTCATCACTGGATCCCAACGCCTAGTATGATAACTGGAGGATAGTTGATAGCCTAGTAAATATTTGTAATTACTATTATGTTGTATCAAAGCATCAGTATATATATAAAAATTTTAAATATTAAAATATATGAATATAAATATGTTACTCCTCCCTACTGCTACTTCACTAAATCAAGAGCTTATCTAATCATGCCTGGTGTATTATAAAAGCCTCTTTACCACATTCCTGATTCCCTGTTTCTGAAAATATTTTCCAGGTTATTTTTTCCTAATATTCTACATGCATTATGTTGCTCTACTGCTTGAAATCATCCATTACTGTTCATATTCTACAGGAATTCCTACATATCCTTTTCTCACTATTTCTTACTTCTCTGCTACTAAATTCTCCCCCTAGCCAAGCAGATCTTGCTGTAGTGGCTTTATACCCTTGTGCCTGTTTTCCCACATTTCAAAATGCTGTTAGCACTTTTAATTTTGAGACCTTTTGATCTTAACTCTTTGTCAACTCTAACCTATCATATCTTGTTTTTAAGTTGAACTCCAATAGAACCAGTCATTGGAAACAGCCTTTTCTACTTCTGTTTAACTCACTCATCAAACTCTTATGTATGACTCATGTGTCAAGTACTAGGCTAAGTGTTGTGAGTATGTCAGTGAATTAGAGATATATGTTTTTGCCCTTGTGTGGGTTATTTTCTACTAGAGGACAGGACAAATAAAGAGGCAATAAAAACACAATGTGATAATCTGTGTTTCTATTGGGACATCTATATTAGGTTTGTGGGGAGCGGGAAATCAGAGAAAGGTAACTGCAGGTTGTGATATCCAGGTGGAGACCTGGATGATGAGAAGTGAGCCAGCAAGTGAAGGGACGGGAAAGGAACATTGCTGTAGAGGGAAGCAGACATTCAAAGACCCAGAACTGAGAGAGAATATGGCTTATGTGAGAAACTGAAAATAGTTCAGAATGTCAGGTGAAAACAGTTAGTAGTTGCAGCAGTTTGATATAATTATGAATTCCAAAAATAGATATTGAATTATGCTTGTAAACCTGTCTGTTCCTCTGGGTGTGATTAAGTTATGATTAGGGCTTTGATTGGGCCACATCAGTAGGCCAGAATCCCTGCCCCTTGGTGGGTGGGGACTCAGAAATAAAATTACATGGCAGAGCAAAGGAGTTAGTTGAAGTTTTGAGTTGGAGTTCTGATGCTGAATTATTGCTGGAGCCCGGGGAAATAAGCACACAGAGGAGCTTGGTCATGAGGAAGGAGAGAAGGCCAATGGAAAAGAGACAAGCCGTTAGCCTGATAGTCTACAGCTGGCCTTGTGGAGCTAGAGGAGCTGAGCCCTGAGACAAGCAAGCCCTGGGAAGAGAGGAACCCAGGAAGCCTAAACCCTCACAGACGTCAGCAGCCATCTTGCTCCAACAAGTGGCAATAAGCTTTGGTGAGGGAAGTAACTTAAGCTTTATGGCCTGGTAACTGTAAGCTTCTACCCCAAATAAATACCCTTTATGAAAGCCAACCGATTTCTGGTATTTTGCATTAGCACCCCTTTGGCTGACTAATACAGTAGTCTTAAGCACAGAGCAAGCTCAAGGAGGAGAGGGACCACATCTTTTGTATTCACCAATGTTTATCTAGTTCCTGATACTTTGCTTAATAAATAGTTTGTGATAGATGAATGGAGAAGGGCACTTTCTCTACTGAATCAGGAGGGAAGGAGAAAAGATGCAGATGAAGGTCAAGGTTGTAGATTTAATGGCAAGATACTAACAGAGTTAGCTTTAGTTTATTCTAATAACAAGAAAGCACAGTCATTAGCCAAGAGTGAGGGGAATAGTTAGATCAGAGATTTGAAGAAAGTAGAACAGTTTTGAAATAGATGTTAGGGAGAATGGAAGAGATAATTGATTAGAGAAATGCAGAAAATTGCCAGGAACTGTTTATTCTCTAGTTAGGGTTTGGAGACTGAATTAATGATAACAATGTTCTAGTTGTTTGTTTTGTTTTCCTTTTTCTTCCAGCAATGCTCAGAAGTCTGGTATAAGCACAGAAAACATAAGCAATTAGATTGAATCACTTTAGGAATTAACTTTTAACATGTATGAATCCTTCCTCTTCAAATAAACTACATGATCCTAGAAAATATGCATAAAATAGCCCATATTGAGCACAGTGGTGGCATATAGTTATTGTACAGTATTTTAAGAATGAATTAATGAATGAATTGATCAAAGGACAATCACATAAAATAGGTATATCTTTAAAAGTCAAGCATCAAATATTAATAAAGATGTGTATACTTTGACTGCTTTAGATGAAGAAAACAAAAGTACCAAGATAATTCATATTGAGCATTTCTACCATGCTGGCTACTGTGTTTGGTTCTGGGGGATTAATGAAGAATAAGTGGTATCTTTCCTAAAGAAGCAATGGAAATGACCAATAGGAGACAGTTACTGTTTTGTTTTGTTTTTAAAAGATTTATTTTTTAATTTTTATTTATCCCCCCCCGCCGCCACCTGCAGTCACTGTCTGCTCTCTATGTCCATTTGCTGTGCATTCTTCTGTGTCTGCTTGTCTCCTCCTCTCCTCTTCTCTTTAGGAGGCACTGGGAACTGATCCCAGGACCTTTCAACATGGGTGAGAAGCACTCAATCGCTTGAGCCACCTTAGCTCCCTGGTTTGTTGTGTCTCTCATTGTCTCTCCTCTGTGTCTCTTTTTTGTTGCATCATCTTGTTGTGTCAGCTCTCCATGCAGGCCAGCTCACTTTCACCAGGAGGCCCTGGGAACTGAACCCAGGACCCTCCACATGGTAGATGGGGGCCCAATCACTTGAGCCATATCTGCTTCCTGACGGTTACTCTTTATTAACTCAGACTATCAGCACTGACCAACTTGCTTCCATTTTTACAAAAGAAGGAGCCCACTCCGACCACAGTTGACTCTCATGGAACTATAAAATAGAGAGCGATTAGAAATTCTCTTACTGGTTTATAGCCTATTTTATTACCTTTCCAACTAAAATACTCTCCAAACTTTTAAAATATAATCTAAGTAATAGACACTGCCTCTACCTATCAACCAACTCTCTTGTGGCTTTTGCAGGTTAATTCTATCAGTGCCAATCAATGTCATTTACACTGACCTCTGAATATTGTCCGACTATCTTAGAGGCATTCAGATCCCAGCACACAAAGTCAGAGAAATAACAGATTACTTAAATGATGTAAAAATAAATCTCTTATGTTGAAGTTTGATGGGAATATCAGCAGGCAGGGTTGTGGCTGCAGAAATTAGGCTGAAAACCCTGAAGGGTAGTTGGGTAGGTCTTAATAAATTTCCATCCATAAGGCCCATCCAGTAACACCCCCTCTACAAAATCCCTCCTAACTTCTACTGCCTTAAAAGTTCTCTCTTCACTAACAGTATATAATACTTTCTGTCTCTCGCTTTTAATGATACATATTTTCAACATTGTATTAGTATGGTTATTTATAGGAAGGATTTATTTAGAGCATTTAACAACTAGTATCGCATGGGCACCAGCCAGGCAAAACAGGTACCTACCATAAGTAACTGCTGTGATATGCACTGCCTGACCATCAGCCACATTCTAGGACTATCTCATTTCCTCACATTGGATAGTTAGCATTTTGAGGGTAGCGGGCTAATGGCACTTTTATTGTATGTGCCCTCGGGAGTGTTATAAACGAAGTTGATAACCCAAAACTATTCTTTAAAATAAATTAAGGAATCTATTCCTTCAAAATCATGAAAGTAAAATCTCTTTTTCCATGGGCATACTTTTAATGAACTGTGCAGGAAAGAGTACAGGCTCATAAAATAACATGTTGAGCCACTTCATTCATTTATTCATTCATTTAAAAAACATTCAGTTCCTGGAACTGGGAAGTATAAATATGAATAGGACACAGTTCCTGTCCTCAAGGAGCTCATAGGCCAGGGTGGAAAGAATGATAAGTAAACAGAGCATATTCCAGTACTGCAGAGAGGAAAAAAAGGACAGGCAGATTGTAGGGTCAAAGACAGCCTCTTGGAGACTGACAGCTAAGCTGAGCACGGTTGAATGACTAGGAGTTAGCTAAGTGAGGAGAAGGGAGGCAGCAGGGAATTCTAGGCAGAGGGAGTCACTTATAGAAAGGTACACATAGCCTCAGTGTTGCTGAAGGAGCCAATAGGGGAGGAGGAGATCCTGAGAACTGAAGCTGGTGAAACAGTGTCTCACAAATGTCCAGAGTACTGTGTTAAAGAGTTTTGAACTTCTATTGGTGGCAATGGAAGCCTTTGGAGAGTTTTAAGCAGGGGAATGATGTGATCATTTCTGGTCTCTCTGGTTTTCCTAGTTAAATTCATATTGTTTGTTTAAAAATTACATTAAATGTTTTTCTGTGTGATTGGAAGGATGCGCTCTCTCTCTCTCTTTTTAATAATAAAGCAAATTTTTCTTTCATACATTTGCCCCTTTTTCCTTTTATTGTATTTAGTTTTCACTCATTAAAACTCACTTTGTGGAAACATTTTTTTTCTCAATCATCTTCTCATGATTCAGTTTGATATTAGCTTTTCCTTGCTCAACCCACATTCCTTATTTATCACACTCTGTTCATAAAACCAAACTTCGAAAAATAAAATATAGTATCAACAGGCCTTTGTAATCTGTTGAGAATCTAAAAAGTTAACCCTAAACCCATAAAATCATTTATAAGCATATTGTAATTCATCAAAGACTTCAAATGGGCATTTTCAACAGATGTCTGGATTTACAACTTCACTTGATCACCCTTATGGGGCTCTCTGTAAAACAGATAATTGGAAAATTCGGATTCAGCTTGGTCCTAAGAAAGAATGAGAGTTACCTAACTGAAATAATTACACAAGTACCTCTTTTTGTAAGGGCATCTTGCGTACTGTGAAACAATGGAGGGCTTACACACTATGGCTCAGATTTATGAAAAGGCTAACCAATATTTCCAGTACTTATTGTATGATTTCAGACATGCCAAAGAAGATGTTTACAACCTTTGTGTAACAGGGGCGCCTTTATTATGTTATGTGTGACCGGTGCTAATATCTTCAACAGCACAGCAATTGAACTAAGGTTACTCTGCTTTGTTATAAAATCTGTTTCACTGGAACTAAAGACGTTCATGTCAAGTCCTTTAATCTTTACAATAATCTATTCTGTCTTGCATATCCAATTGCACAATCCTTGCAGCATATGCCTTTGGCTTTAATCTCATACTGTCACCCAAGTGACTGTCAAGTTCACTAAGAAATCCTGTCATTTATCTGAATTTGTTTAAGGATGGCTTAAAAGAAATTCCATATTTGGCATGATAAAACAATAAAGGGACTTTTGGAGCAAATCACTTAACCTCAATGTTTCTGTTTCCTAATTTGTAAAATGGATATAATAATATTTTAATTGACTATAGTGTGGTGAGGTGGAATGGTTACTGGTTCAAATTTGGTTCTATCATTTAAAAGTTGAGTGACCTTTTGACAAGTTCTTCGGCTTCTCTGAGCATCAGTTTTATCATTAGTAAAAGGAGGATAATATTTACCTCATAATGTCACAGTGAGAATCATTATGATAACTTATGACGAGGAGCCACACAGTCTAAGTGCAGTATTCAAAAAATATCCATGCCCTTTGCCTTTCCTCTCAAGAGTTCAATGAGAGACAAATGTGATTATAATTCCTTATAAACTGTAGCTAGTTTATATTTATGTAAAATTTAGATATTAATGTACAAAATATGATACAATGGAATATAAAATGAATTATTAGTCACAAAACTATGTCTCTACTATCATATCATCTTGCACTGCATTTTATTTCCCAAACTCTCTTAAAATAGTGTTATACATTGTTACAATTGGGTTTATCCTATGAGAAAAAAATGAGATTATTCATGAATCTGGTTCCAACCCCTTAATCTAGTGCCATTTTCTTAGTGAACCCTCTTCAGTTACTCTACACCTTGCTTAAATTGTGAATTCTTTAACTTGTTAAGAATCCCTTAACAAGGGTTTTACATGAACATAATAAGAAATCTAATTAATAATGTATAATAAGGCATCACAATTAAAATGTATAATGACTTAGTTTCACAGTTGCCATGACAAATACCATACAATAGGTTGGCTTAAACAACAAGAATTTATTGTCTCACGGTTTCAGAGGCTGGAAGGCTTGCTTCTTCCTGGTGTCGGTAGCATTCTGGAAGCCAGCAGTCCTTGGGGTTCCTTGACTTTCCCTTCACATAGCAATATCCTCTCCTTTCTCCTTCCAGATTCCAGCTGAATGTCCAACTTCTTCTCCTCCATACGGCTTTCTCTTCAAAAAGCTACCAGTAATAGGATTAAGTCCCAACCCAATTAAGTTGGGACACACTTTAACATCTTCAAAAGGTCCTATTTACAATGAGTTCACACCCACAGGAATGCATTAAGAACATGACATAAGTCAACATACCACATACAGTAACTATGACTATATCTCAATGGTTGACACAACCAGTCCGTATTTTTTGGAGACGTAAGTTCAGAAATTTTGGATGTGGGCCTATTCAGAGAGCTGCTAGCAGAGGGAAATTTAATGAGGATTTGGTTTAATCATTGCTCCAGAACCTTCATCAATCTTCAAAGTAAGGTTTTTAAAATAAGTATATTGGAGAAGACAAACAATAATATCTGTGATACAACGAATAGTATGATAAGAGCTACAAGTGCTTTAAGAGAAAGAGAAGAGAAAAAAATAAGAAAAGCGATAGGTGAAGTTAGGGAAAGTCATACCATATTATTAAAAATGAATTTCCACACTAGTTCCATCTTCCACGAGTTTATATTCTGGGTAGGGACAAGACAAAAAGTATACAGATCTAAAAGGAAAGGGAATCTATTCCAATAAGAAGTTTTACGATGACCCATTTGTTATTAAGAGATAATTTTCTTCTTTTGACTAGCCATATCTAGTAGCCCTGTCTTAGTTTAAAATTCTTCTGCCCAGAGTGGAAACCAAGTGAGTACTATCCAAACTACCTCTCTTCTTGATGCTCCGTACCCAGAAAATATTAGTCTCTTAAATATTTTTAACTGCATGAATAAACAAACAAAACAAGATTGTTGTTAACTTCTCATTGAACAAGTTATCTTAAAAGATTTCCATTTCTTATACCTCTTAACTATGGTTTCTTACATCTTATTTCATGTTAATGGAACATTTGCCCAGTTGGGCCTGATTCTAGGATTTTGAGGCTTTTAGAATATTGCTAGAAGATTGGAAATGTTAAGATATAAGCCCCTCTCTCTTAAGATTGTGAGAAGTATGTTCATTTGAATCATGGTGGTCTTTCAGATTTGTTTCAACTTCTCCTGCATTTGCCATGATATTATTCCATTAGAGATATAAAAAAATAAAATAAAACAAACAAAAAACCCTAAAAAACAAAACAAAAAAATATACACAATCTACAGGTGGTGATTCTAGAGGTAAAAGTATGGAAATATAACCATAAAAATGCTAACTGAAGTTCCTAAATTTCTCCTCCTAAAATGAGAATAGTTGGTAATTTCTATTAAACTGTTTGTATAATTTTCTCTGATCTATTCCTCAGTTTTGGGATTGTGAAAGAAGAAGGGCTAATTTAGCATGAAAAAGGGAAACTGTCCCTGAGTTTTACTGAGGATGAGTTGTTACTTCATTCTTACCAGGGTCAGCAGAGAGCAGCTAAAGGGGAAGGTCTTTGAGTGTAAGGTCAAGTCAATTTTGCTGTTCACTTGGATACTGAAGAATGTAGTTTTTCAAGGTTATTCCCTTTAGAAAACGAAAAGTAAGCTAAATTTGCAAGGAACAATGATAGTTGTATTTATTATTTACTACATGCCAGGCATATATATATAAAATGCCACCTTATCTCATTTACCCTCATAAAAAAATCCATTGAGACATGTACTGTTATTGTACCACCTTACAAACTAGAAAACCTAAGATTATAAAGATTAAGTAATTTGCTCCAGGTTAAAGCCCTAACAACCAGTGAGCAGCAAAGCCTCTGCTCTAAACTACTCTTCTACTTTACCTCTCAGTCTGTGCATTGTGTACCAGTTTGGTAAACATTAAAACATTCTACAAATATACACAACTCTTTTAGTAGTAGCAATGAAAATAAGTTTTTAAAAGTCCTCAGGAAAAAAAATCTAAATAAAAAGGTATGGGGAAGCAGGTGTGGCTCAAGCAATTGAGCTCCCGCCTACCACATGGGAGGTCCGTGGTTTGGTTCCCGGTGCCTCCTAAAGACGACAGCAAGCTGGCATGACTGGCAGGTGTGGCAAGCTGACACAAGATGACGCAACAAGAAACACAAGAAGAAAAACATGATGAGAGACACAACAAAGCAGGGAGCACAGGTTCCTATTGCCTCCTAGAGAAGACAAGCAAGACGGCAAGCTGACACAACAAGAAACACAGGAGGAAGAACATAATGAGAGAACAACAAAGTAGGGAATGGCTTTGATATTGGGCGCCTCCCTCCCACACCGGAGGTCCTGGGTTCAGTTCCCAGTGCCTCCTAAACAAACAAAGATGTCGAACAGACACAGCAAATGCGAGCATTGAGGGAGTGGGGAAAAATAAATAAATAAAATAAATCTTTAAAAAAAAAGGTATAGAAGTACTAATCTTTCTCACACTGGACATTAACTCACTTTAACTGTAATATATGCTAAATTTTATATTTATTTAACGATTTCAAACAATTCATTGATCAATGAATATAATCATTGACATTTATTTTGCATAATGAAACTGATGATGTCTACATTTCAATAAAACTAAAATTGATGTGCTATGAAAAGTCTTAGCTCCTTTCTTAAATATTTTACAAAATGATGTACAACAACATAAATTTCAAAAGGACTTCTTTAGTTTTACACTTGACATGGATACCAGAATATAAGAAATCAAGACCTATTGGCATGGAACAAACATTTACACATTATTATTATTATTTATATGCTTGTGTTTTTGTACTTAGATAGTGGTTGCTGAAGTCTCAATTCAGTCAATTATTTTTTATGTGTAAACTGGGTATACAATTTATCAAGTTTATACACTTGACTGGATTAAAAATCCTCTTCAAATTCCAATTACTTTTCTGTGTTTCAAATTATTGCTAATCATTAAGTTATGCAATTGTCTTCCTTCTTTTCCTGTCTTATAAATTATATTCTATACAATTTTATTTACTCTGAAAAACATGAAGACTCTTTATGGCCGCAAGTAAAAAAACAAAACAAGTCAACTGAACTTAATCATGATGTTTGATGTTGGTACTATTACTTTAAATATGCATTTGGAGGATACAGTAACAACTTTAATCTTCTTCCTTTTAGAGTATAGATTTTGAGAAGATTCATTACCGTTAATTAGCATTTTAATTACTTAAATCCATTATATCTCAGGGTTCTTTCCAGGACTCAGTGAAGACTCAGTAAAGGACAAGGAGACAGTTCTGAAAACTGTAAGAGAAAAGCAATATGCTGTATACAAGGGAGTCCCAGTAAGATTACATGCCAATTTCTCATCAGAAGCCATGGAGGCAAGAAGGTAATGGGATTAAATATTTAAAGTGCTGAGAGAAAACAATTTTTAACCAAAAGTTTTATATCTGGCTATACTGTCTTTCAAAAATGAGGGATAGATAAAGACATTCCCAGATAAACAAAGGTGAAGCACTTTAACTGCCCTACAGGCAATGTTAAATGGATTTCTTCAGACTGAAAGAAAAGCACACTAGACAGTGGATCGAAGCAACAGAAAACCAACCCCATATGGGCAGTTATAAATGCCAGTACTATTGTACTATGTTGTTTGGTATGCAATTCCACTTTTACTTCTTACAGGTTCAAAAATGCAAATGCACAAATAGTAATGATAAATCTATGGTTTGGGAAGTACAATTTATAAAGATATAATTTGTAACAAGCACAACAAAAAAAGTGTAGGGACAGAGGGATAGGAACAGGGTAGGTATATGCTATTGAAGTTAAGTTGGTATCAAGTCAAATACGATTGTTATCAATTTAGGTTGCTAAATTTCATCCCATGGCAGTCACAAAGAAAATACATAAAAATATATACAGAAAGAAATAAGAAGGGACTCAAAATGATAACATACAAAAAAGCAGATAAATATGAAAGTAGGCATTAATAGAAGAGTTTAGGGACAGAAAAATTATAAGAATTACAAAGACCATACAGTAAAGTGAAAGAAAGGAAAGGACACTAGAGAGTGGTTCAAAGCAGCATAAAGAAATAAAGACCTGTGGTACAGGTAACCATTTGGGTAATTATAAATGCCAGTATTATTGTATTATTTGGTATGTAACTGCACTTCCTACTTCCTACAGGTGCTAAAATGCAAATGCATAAAAATTAATGAAATATAGGTTTTTGGACATACAATGTACAAAGATATAAGTCATAACAAGTACAAAAAATGGTGGGGTGACAGAGGGGTATAGGAAAAGTATAAGTTGCTACTAAAGTTAGGTTGGTATCAAAGCAAATATAATTGTTATATATTTATGATGTTAAATTTTAACCCCATGATAACGACAAGGAAAACAGATGAAAAATATATCCAGACAGACATGAGAAGGCACTCAATACGGTACAACACAAGAAAACAAATAAATATAAAAGTAGACTTTCACAGAAGTGAAGGACAAAAAAGATATAAGACTTACAAACACTAAACAGCAAAATGGCAGAAGAAAGACCTATATTATCAGTAACTACTTTAAATGTAACTGGATTAAACTTTCTAGTCAAAAGGCAGAGATTGGCAGAATGGATAAAAAAGCATAACGCAACTATATGCTGCTTACAAGAGACTCACTTTAAATTCAAAGGCAAAGTTAGTATGAAAGTGAAAGGATGGGAAAAAATATAACTACAAATAGTAACCAAAAGAGTGCTGGAGTAGATAAAATAAAATAAAATAAAATAAAATAAAAATAAAATAAAATAGATTTCAAATAAAAAACAATTAAGGGACAAAGAAGGTCACTATATACTGATAAAGGGGTCAATTCAACAAGAAGACATAAAAATTGTAAATATATATATATACCTAATAGCAGAGCTCCAAAATATATGAGGTAAATATTGACAGATTTGAAGGGAGAAATTGACAGTTCTACATTAATAGTAGGAGGCCTCAATACACCCACTTTCAACAATGGATTGACAGAAGATCAATAAGGAAATAGAAGACTTGAATGATATTATAAACCAAATAGACCTAACAGACAAATACAGAACACTTCACCACCAACAGCAGAACACACATTCTTCTCTATTGCATATGGATCATTTTCAAGGATAGACCATATGTTCGGTCACAAAACAAATCCAGTAACTTTTAAAATATCAAAATCATACAATGTATATTTCTCTGACCACAACAGAATGAAGCTAGTAATCAATAACAGAGGGAGAACTGGAAAATGCACAAATATGTGGAAATTAAACAAAGCATTCTTAAGAAGCATAATGGAAATTAGGAAATATCTTGAGGTAAATGAAAATTAAAGTAACACAACAAAAATTATGGGATGCAGCAAAGGCACTGCTAAGAGGGAAATTTATTCATCTAAATGCTTACACTAATAAAGAAGAAAGACCTCAAATTAGAGATATAACATTACAACTGCAGTATCTAAAAAAAGATAACCAAATTAAACCCAAAGAGAGCAGAAGGAGGGAAATAAGGTTTAGAGCAAAGGTAAATGAAATAGAGAATAATAATACAATAGAATAAATCAACAAAACAAAAAGTTGTTTCTTTGAAAAAAATCAATAAAATCAACAAACCCTTGGCTAGACCACTGAAGAAAAAGAGAGAGAAAGGACACAAACAAATCAGAAATTAAGGGGGAGCATTAATAATAACCCCACAGAAATAAAAAGGATTATAAGAGGATACTACGAACAACTGTATGTCAAAAATTAGATAACCTTGATGAAATGGACAAATTCCTAGAAAAACACAAATTACATACACTGACTCAAAAAGAATAAGCTTTCAACAGAACAATAACACATAAAGAGATTGAATTAGTAATCAAAAACATCCCAACAAAAAAAAGCCCACATCCAAATGGGTTGAATTTTATCAAACATTCCAAGAAGAATTAACACCAATACTTCTCAAGCTATTCCAAAAAATTGAAGAGAAGGGGACACTTCCCAACTTATTTTATGAAGCCAGGCACGCCCTCATACCAAAGCCAGGAAAAGATAATACAAGAAAAGAAAAGTACAGCTCAATATCCCTTATGAATATAAATGCAAAAAATCCTCAACAAAATATCAGCAAACCAAATCCAACAGCACATTAAAAAAATTGTATACCATGTTCAACTGGGATTTATCTCAGATATGCAAGGATGATTCAACATAAGAAAATCAATTAACATAACACACCACATTAAAAGGAACGAAAAACAGTTGATCATCTCAATCAATGCAGAAAAGGCATTTGATAAAATCCAGCACCCCTTCTTGATAAAAACACTTAGAAAACTAGGAAGAGAAGGAAACTTCATCAACTTGATAAAGAGCATATATGAAAAAATCTACAGCTAACATCATACTCAATGGTGAAAAACTAAAAACTGTCCTTCTAAGATCAGGAACAAGACAAGAATGCCCACTGTCACCACTGTTATTGAACATATTCCTGGAAGTTCTAGCCAGAACAATTGGGCAAGAAAAAGAATAAAAGATATCCAAATTGGAAAGGAAGACATAAAACTTTCCCTGTTTTCAGAGGACATGATTCTGTATATTAAAAATCTCCCAAAATCTACAAGAAAGCTACTTGCTAATGAATGAATTCAGCAACATGGCAGGGTACAAGACCAACATGGAAAAATCAGAAGTGTTTCTATACACTAATAATGAACAATCTGAAGAGGAAATTAGGAAAAAATATTCCATTTATAATAGCAACTAAATGAATCAAATATATAGGAATAAATTTAACCAAGGGTTTAAAGGAATTATACATATAAACTGCAAAATATTAATAAAAGAAATCAAAGAAGACATAAATGAAAGGATGTACCTTGCTTATGGATTGGAAGACTAAATATTGTCAAGATGTCAATTCTACCCTAAGTGATTTACAGATTCAATGCAATCCCAACAGACTTCTTTGCAGAAATGGAAAAGTCAATCATCAAATTTATATGTAAGAGTAAGGGGCCCTGGACTGCCAAAGCCATCATAAAAAAAGGAAAAAGCTGGGGGGCTCACACTTCCTGATTTTTAAACTTACTTCAAAGTTCCAAACAGCATGGAACTGGCACAAGGACAGACTTAAAGACCAATGGAATCATAGGGAATGGGGAATTAATTCTTAATTGATTTAGAGTTTCTGTTGGGGTAATGGAAAACCTTTAGTAATGTATAATGGTGATAGTAACAAGACATTGTGAATATAATTGACACCACTGCATTACATAGCTGCATGTGATTAAAAGGAGAAATTTTAGGTGGTAGATATATTGCTAGAGTAAAAGTTAATATTAAACAACCATAGGATTATACAAAACACTGATCCCTGATGTAAACTATGTATATAATTAATACTACACTTATAATAATATTCCTTCATCAAATGTAACAAAGTTACCACACTAATGTAAAATGTTAAAAAAGGGGGGTTGGTATATGTGAACTCTGTTTTCTGTATGATCTTTCTACATGATCTTTCTACCTACAACTTCTCAAATAAAAAAGAAAGAAAATATAAAAAGATAAGGAGAGAATATTTTCTTCAAAACTTGTAAATAAAGGAAACAATAAAACATATTTTCTAGCTTTTAAATGGATAGTTCCTTGCTTTTCAGGTCTAACAAAATCTGTTAATGGTATCTTTTCTAAAAGATGATCAAATTGCATCTAAGAATAATTTCCCCAACATAGTCGCTTCCACAAAATAGTTTAGTTATTGTTCTCTGATCTCAGCCATTTGCAAATACCTTCACATATTCCAGACCATTACACAACATTTATAAGAGGAGAAATAAAGACCCTGATGTTTGGTAAGAAATGCAGAGTAGGAGAGAAGCAGGGAGTCAAGTTCTTGAGTAGTTGTTGGAAAACCTGGTGAGCCTTTCAAGACTTTGACCACCATTGATTTGCCTGATGCATTTCATGACATTTGTATATCACATGTTCCAAGAACTTTGTGTGTGTTAAATTTTTTGTATTGTTACATCACCCTATGAGATAGGTACAATTATTGTCCTCATTTTGTTAAAAAGGAAGCAGAGGCACAAGAGATCAAGTAACATTCCCAAGATTACACAGCTAGAATATAGGGAGCTAGGATTCATACTCATAATTTGAGATCAGAGCCCACAGTCATTATCATTATTTTATGCTTCCTAAATATGCAAACAGAGTGATGGGATTAAGTACGCCATAATCTGACAACATATAGGAGGAGTTTTCCATAGAAGTAATTTTTTTTTCTACTGGTTTCTGAAGGATGATTAGAAGTTAACAAAGTAAGGATATTAGGGAAGAATTCTAGGCACAAAGGACAGCACATGCAAAAAACCTCAATGAGAGTAAAAGAGAGCAAGCATGGCACATTGGGGAAAATACAAGTATATTCAGCATTGTATAGAATTATTTAAAACTGATAGGTATAGAGAGGATACCTCACAAATGAATTTTAAGACAGGTATTTTTAAAAGTATGTAAATCAGCTTATCCTTTTAAAATATTTTGATTTAATAAAGCATAGTCTTCTGTCCTATCAATTTACAGAAGATTATAAACAAAGAAAACAAAGAACATGTATTAATTCACAGAAGATTCTAAAGTCACGTTATAAGTAAATTAAACCCAGTCAGCAATGGAAAGTTTCATTATTAAATTTTTATCTGAAAATCCATTTCTTTTTCTATTTTCTAATTATTCTAAGGTTGAACATTTGAAAAATGTCTTGAAAACGTTTGTAAATCAATGCCTTGAATAAAGAAAGCTGGAAATCTCATGCAGATTTTTCCATTTCAGTTATTCTAAAAGAGATCTATTAGCTCTTTTAGAATATTGTCAATGGAATAACTCCCACAGTGCTTTGTGGCCCAGTACTTTGCATGAAGATTACATTTTCCATCAGAACATTACTCTATAAATTGTCCCTTTAGTTACTTAGAAAAGGATGCCTCATTCTTTTATTGGTCTCTACCATCCTAAAGAATAATAATGATAAAGGTAATAATAATAATAACATGACAATTAAAAATTTTTAATGAGGTACCAAGGATTGAACCCAGGACCTCATACATGGGAAGCAAGCAATCAACCACTCAACTACACCCACTCCCTAACAATTAAAATTTATTTACTTCTTACCATGTTCTAAGGCACAGTTCTAAGCACTTTACATATTACCCCTCAATCATTTAAAAATGCCATCTCATTCATTTATGGCCTCTATTGTTTCTAAGTCAGCCGTATTTCTTATCATTGTGTCTTATATGTGATGTGTTTGTTCTGACTGTTTTATTACTTTATCTTTGATTTTCTGCAGTTTGACTGATTTGTCCAAGTAATTTGTTGTTGTTCTAATGGTCTGTTTATTCTGTTTGTTTGTATTTATCCTGTTTGGAGTTCAATGAGATTCTTGGATCTAAGGATTAATGTTTTTAACTAAATTTAGAAAAAGTGCAGTCTGTATTTTTCCATTTTGTCTACTTGTTATGTCTCTCCTCTCCTTATGGGATTCCAGTTGCACATATGTTAAACTGCTTGATATTGTCTTATAAGTCATTTGGGATCTGTTTATTTCCCTTCAGTATGCTTTTTCCCTTTTTGTTTCAATTTGGGATGTCTATTGTCTTTAAGTTCACTGATTCCTTTTTTCTGCAGTGTCTATTTTACTATCATTCCTATACAATGAATTTTTAAATTTTAGGTATTGCAATATTTCAGTTTAGGATTCCCACTTGGTTCTTCTTTAATGTTTCCATATATTGTCAGAAATTCCCATCATCACCATTACATTTATCTGTATCTGTAGAGTCTTTACCATATTTTTCATAATTATTTTCAAGTATTTGTCTGCTGATTCCAACATCTAGGCCATCTGTGAGTCTGCTTCTATTGACTAATTTTTCTCTTTATTACTGGTGACTTTTTTTTTTTTTTACTTCTTCACTCATCTACTTATTTTTTTATTGTAATGTGGACATTGTAAATGTTACATTGTAGAGCAGTTGGATTTTGTTATCTTCCTCTGAGGAAGTTATAGTTCATTGGAGTAGATGATTCGTGGATTACCTTGATCCTGTGGACACTTCTTCTTAACCAGGTTTAAACTCCAAATTCTGCTTTCCAACAGCAGATGGCTACTGCAATCAGCTCTTTTAGCTGTCCAGTTGTCATTTATATTGGTTTCCTTGGAAGCTTTCCCTGAACATTGGCAATTTAGGAGTCAGTTGATATTCAGGAAAGGTTTATAGGTAGATTTGGTGGCTCCCTTTTTTCTGGAATTCCCCCCCTCAATTTCTAGCCACTCTGATAGCCCCAAATTCTTATCTCTAACTTTTTAGTCTATGAAAACTGCCACTTTACGCTTGAGAGGGGGTAAAAAAGCACATTGAATGTTGGACACTAGTTTGGTTTCCTGCTTTTTGTCACCCCCTATGCTTTCAAACATTAAAAAAAAATACTTATTCCATCATTTATATTTTTTATCAGCATGAGGATTAACTATATACAAGTTACTATGTCATTACTGGAAACAAAACTCCATGTTATCTCATTTAATTCTCATAATAACCATGTGCTAGATAGTATTATCTTCAAGAAAAGAATATTATCATCATTTTCACCATCATCTTTACTATTTGTCTCACACATTTATACTATAAAAAAAACAAAACATATAATGATCTTGCTTGCTGCTAGCACTGCAAATCACTGGCCTACAATAACGAAATAAATGTTTTTATTGATTTACATATGTTTAGTACCAACTAGACTACATTAGGCTGCTGCTGCAAAGTACCAGAAATGGGTTGGATTTTATAAAGGAGATTTACTTGGGGTAAGTTTCAAGGCTGTAAAAAGCCCAAACCAAGACACCATAAGAGGTGCTTTCTCACCATTGTTACCTAACTGTTGATCCTGTTTTCCAGGTACATGGCAAAGCATGATGGCTGCCAATCTTTGCCGAGGTCTCAGCCTTCACCTCTGGCCTCACCATCTCTTGGAGCCCATCTCCTAGAGCTTAGCTGTGAACAATCAGGCATAGGGCTTGTCTCTTCCCAAGCCTCCTCTATCAGTCTTGTCTGCTCTGTGGGCCCATCCTCCTGGAGTCTTTGTGCTTAAGCAGTACTCTAGTTCTCTCTCACATGGCAGATAAAAATGGTGGCTTTCTTTTCCTGTGTCTGTCTGTCTGTGTCTCTATTTTTATCAGACCCAGCCTAAGTGCAGAGACTCAATCTGAGTCACACTTCACTGATATAGTCCAATCAAAAGCCCTAAAGGAACTTATCAAGTAATGAAATCAAAGGGTATCACACCCACATGAATAGATTAGTTTAAAAACATACTCTTTCTCTTTTTGAGATTCAAAAATAATTTCAAACTGCCACAACATATATTAACTAATTTAATCCTTATAGTAACTATGAGGTTTTAGGCACTGTTTTTTATCTTCCTTTTATAGATGAGGAAACTGAATATAAGTTACTACCAAAAGGGGAGTGGGTATAGCTCAATGGTTGAGTGCCTGTTTCTCATGTAAAAGGTCCCTGGTTCAATCCCCGGTACTTCCTAAAAACAAAACAAAACAAAACAAAAAAAACTTACTACCAAAGGTCACACAATTTTTAAATGAAGGAGCAACTAGCAAATAGCTTAAGCAAAAGAATTATCTCTTCAGCTCTTTTGTGCACACCAAAGTACATGGCAAAGCACAACACAATAACAAACATAGTAGTAATTAATATATTATTGAATTATGATAAAAATCAATCTGCTTACTTCTTTTCTCCAATCTAGTTCCATAACAAATAATGTTTACAAATGTCAAAATTATACAAGATACCAAAATATCTTCAAAAGAACTGAAAAATAAAAAACCCCAAAAAACAAACTTCCTTTCAATTTCCTAGTCCAGCTAACCCATTTCACTGGGTGATGTCCCTTGAACCCAAGTAATATTATTAATTTGCCACTGACCTTTACACATGCTTCTAGTTTGTTTTTAAAGGATTGTTCTCACTGGAGAAAAATACTATTTTCTGGGTGGAAAAAAGCCTCCTCAGATTATAGATATTATAGATATTATATTGTGTATTTCCCATTATTTCTGGTGACCCCAACAGAATAGTACCAGAATTGAAAGAGGGTTTGAGAAGTTAATATGATAGTATAGCCTGTCTTTCAAACCATATATAAACACAGCACTTTGTAAACTGGTGCCTAAAATGACAAGATAATTTAAATATTAACATAGAGCTCATTCCAGTATCTTGGGAAAATGAGGAAGCAGTGATATCTTTTTGGGTTCTAGGCAAACTATAGCCATGGATCAAATTTGGTCTGCTGTCTTACAGTTTTATTGGAACACAGACATATTCATTCATTTATGTATTGTCTGTGGCCCCTTTCATGTTACAGTGGCAAAATTGAGTAGTTGCAGCAGAGATCATCTGGCATGGAAGAGCCTAAAGTACTTAACATATGGCTTTATACAGAAAAAGGTTTATGATCCTATTTTAGAGGTGGAAACAAAGTAATATCCTTATGAAATCTATTTTGAATTCTGTGAAGATGGCAGTAGCAGTGACAGCATAGGTTTTAGTTCTTCCCAAATCTCTCTATAAAATTCTAACAAAAGAAATAAACAGTAAACTCAAAAACTAAAATGTAACATTTACAACAATGCAGGTGATCAAATATTCCCACACACTCCAAAATACAAGTGGGTAAAACTGAAGCAGTCACTCTATGAGCTCTCAAATCCAACCTATCAGGGATTTGTCCCAGGGCAGGGCACTACACTAAGACAAAACTTCTAGAAGTGGGATCAAACTCAGTAGGCTAGGAAAAATAGAGGCAAAGGAAAAATAATGTCTAGGTAAAAGTGGGATAGAGGAACAGATTCAAGAAATATCAGAAAGCAATTTACCATATTATTTAACACTACACTAAAACAACAGAAGAACTCTGCAAATTAGAAAATCTGTCTGATCTAAGCCTCCTTCTAAAAGTTCAAGAAAACTAAATTTCCATTATAATTAGCAAAAATTATCACAGTCAAATCCCATGCAAATTACCAGAAAGAAAACAAAGAATAAACAGCAAAATAATATTCCTTCAGACAATGAATGCACTCCTCCAGAAAAATGTTTTAAAGAATCAGGTTAAAACTGTATTTCAGGAAGCAGATATGGCTCAAGTGATTGAGCTCCCTCCTACCACATGGGAAGTCCCAGGTTCAGTTCCCGGTGCCTCCTGGAGAAGAGGAGCAAGACAGCAAGTTGGCACGACGGGCTGGCATGGTGAGCTGATGCAACAAGATGACGCAAAAAGGAGACATACAGAGGAAACACAATGAGGGAGACAACAAAGCAGTGAGTAGAGGTGGCTCAAGCAATTGAGTGCCTCTCTCCCACATAGGTAGGTCCCAGGTTCAGTTCCCAGTGCCTACTAAAGAGAAGACAAGCAGACACAGAGAGCACACAGCAAATGGACACAGAAAACAGCAAGTGCAAAACATCGAGGGAGTGGGGAATAAATAAATAAAGTAAATCTTTTGAAACAACAACAGGGAGTGGAGGTGGCTCAGGCCATTGGGTGCCTCTCTCCCAAGTGAGGGGCCCCAGGTTCAGTTCTCAGTGCCTCCTAAAGAGAAGATGAGCACACAGCAAGCAGACAGAGAGCGCGGGCAACGAAGGGGTGGGGGGGAGTAGATAAGATGGAATAAATCTTTAAAAAACAAACAAACAACAACTGTATTTCAAAGTTAGTTACAAGGCATTAAAAATGACACAATACATGAAAGAACCACATAAATCAGAATTTTATAAAATCAGAAATAATTAATAGAACTCAAAAATTACAAGTGTAAGGAAATAATAATTTTAGAAATAAAGATAAAACTAGAAGAAACATAAGAGGTTATAAAAACATAATGCCTTAAAAGAAATAGAAGGTGAAAAGGGGGCCAATTTTTTTAAAATAAAAAGGAAGTTAAAAGAAATATTAAAAGATTTGAGAGAAAGGATAAATATTGAAGATAGGTAAAGAAGATCCAACATATCAATAATAAGTATTCAAAGATGGAAATCAAAATAAGGCAAGAGAAAAATACTCAAAATTTTAATTCAAGCAAACTTTCCTGAAGTTAAATATTTACCTATCTCTCTCTCTCTTGTTCTGTCTATTGATCTATCTACTTACCTACCAATCATATAAATATGTAGATAGAAAGGTAGACAGATATGCTATATATGATATTATATATAGAAGGAACATGCTTGATAATATTGACCAAGAAAAACAAACACCAAGAAACATTCTAATAAAATCTATTGGACTTCACTCAGGCAAAACTGAATGAAGAAAATAATTCATTCAGTAACCTGGCAAAAAAGTTCTTATAAGGAAGAAAATTAGATTATCATCAGAAAATTCAACAGCAATGCTTTAGTCCCCTCCCCCACCATAAACAATAGAGTTATAAATATGAAGTACTCAAGGAAAGAAAATGTATTCCAAGGATTTTTATATGCAGCAAAAATGACCTTTTAGTATAAGGGCATAGAAAACTATGATCAACAAGTAAGAAATTAGGGAATGTTGAGGCTTTCATAAGAAATCTATTAGTTGAACAAGCTTCAAACAACCAAAATAACAAGAGAAACATCTATATAAGAATTGGGAATGAGCATTAAATATATAGTTACCTCTACTGGTAAATGAGGGTTAAATGCAAGAGATTATATATGTATTGGCTATATGATCTGAAAATGAAAATATAACACACAAAAAATGGGGGAAAAGAAATATACTATGTGCAAAAAGTTTTTAAAAGCCTTTTACATAATCATGGTTGGTTGTATTAGATTGTTATTGTTATTCTGATAGTGTTGTATGTTTAATGTGGGATAAAGTAAAGGAGTATTTATGGGAATTCCATCATCCCTTATTTTCTTGAGAATCAGGATTCCTGGTGTAGAAGATAGGAAGTATTAACGAAGCATCAAAAAGGTTAAGTAAAAACCCTGTAGTCCTGCATTTGAATTGGAAATATGAACACATACAGTATTTTATCTATAGATTAGATGTAGATATATAGATATAGGTTTAGGTTTAGGTATAGGTATAAATATAGGCACAGGAATAGTCGTAGACATAAAATTAGACATGGACATAGATGAAGATACAGCTATTTCCTATCTTTTGTCCATTGAAAGGTTTAAAAACAATGACCAACCCAATAACAATGACTATTCCTAGCATCCTGATTATGTTCACACTATTTTCCATTAAAGAAAACCAGGGCTTCTTGAAGAAGTGCCTAATTTAATGTCTGAGACAGGAAATATACAAGATGAGTCTAGAAAATATTGATATATGGATTGTAAGGAAACTATCAAAGATCATTAAAATCATGTGGTCAACTTGAAGAGGTTCGTATTGGTCTAAGATGGCATAGTTTGAGTTTCAAAAAGGATAAAAGTTTAATGGATTAAAACCCATCAAATAAGTTCTGACTGGTCATATTTTTAGGATGACAGGGAACCAATCTATTATGTTGAAAATTTGGTAAGTAATAGGAAAGAATTAAATATTTACTCTGCCTTTCCTATAGGAACTCTCCTAATGTATGATCAAATAATAGACAAGGGGAAGGGGCTATTGATAAAATTATCCCAGGTATAAATAAAAACAAATTTGACAGAATTAGAATATCATCATTTGCAACCTCCAATGAAATAAAAGATTTAAGAATTGAGCACCAATGGCATTAATATCAAAAAAGTGAAAAATATTTTCCTCCTTATAAAAGGCCACACCTATAGTCTTGCCAAAGGGATCACACATGAGCCTGACTGCGCCTCTGGGTTCAGCTGCCAATTTGTGGGAAACACAGAGGAGAGAGAGAGAAATGTTGAACTGTATCTTGAGTTTGCAATCAGAGATGTCTAGACTTTGGAAACTCACCAGGTCAAATGGCCTGGGTTTTTCAGCACATAAACTATAAGGAAAATAAAGTGATGAAGTGGGATCCTATAGATTAAAAGATATTTAAAACATATATTTAAAACATATACCAAGCTAAAGAAATTGGACAAGACTAAAATACAATGTCTAGGGATGCATAAAACATAAAGAAATGGGTGACAAAACATAAGGGTATATAAGGAAGTGATCACTTAAAAAGTCAGATTAGTGGTTACTTTTGGAATGAGAGAGGAAGTTACGATTACAATGAGACACACAGAAGGGTTCCTGGTGGCTGGCAAAGTTCTATTCTTGTTCTAGGGGGTGGTTGCAGGATTTTAGCCTTATAATAATTATGCAAAAGTAAGTCACTAATCTATACATTTCTTGTGTGCTTTTCTGTATTGGCATTTTATTTCCCAAAAAATTGGTAAAAATACACCCACAATATATTGTTCATTATTCTCTATGCATGCATCTGTATGTAGAGATCATATATAAGTTAGTAAACTGGGGGAAAAAAGGTCTTTCAAAAGCTGGCTTTAGTTTGAACTGGTTGCTTTAGGGAAACGTCAAAATTCCTGTTAGGCCAATGATAGCTTCATTATTTGTAAATTTTCCTGAATAGACTTTTAATTCTGTCAAAGTAGACCCCAAGTCTGCACTAGTTGGGAGATTGTGAAACAAAGCTAGAGCTATAGTTTTCTACATAATAAAAGAAATTGGAATGTTTTCTGGGTGGGTGCAGAGAGAAAAGATGTAAGGAGGCTTTTTCTGAGAGAGGGAGAGAGCAGGCTGGAGCATATGGGGGCAAATCCAGGACTAAAGGGAAAGGCACCAGAGAAAAATTCCCTATGGCAGAACAGTTGAGGAACTTTAAAGAGGTTTCCAGGAGAAAATCCTCAGAAAGGCTGAGGAGGGTGCGGGTTGTCCCACAGTATGCGGGTTGCGGGCTAGAACTCTCATTGTTATATTAAGGAAAGGGTGATCCCAGAAGGCAAAGCACTTGGTGACATTAGGGTACACATCTAAATGTATATTAAGGATTGCATGTGTTTAGGTATTATTTATATTTATTAATATATACATGAGGAAGATTGTATTTATACAGAGAAGGAATATACATGTAATATATGTATATATTACTTAAACATATAGTAAACTGATTTTTATTCATATAAAAATCCTTATACTTGGATGTATGTAAATATGTACATAGAGAGAATATGAATATATATACATACATATGTTTGAGTGTGAGAAAGAGAAAATGTACTCTTCATTCAGCGGCTTCTATCCCTCACAGCTGGAAATAAAACAAGCTGAAAGGAAACTACAAAGACAAAATCACTGTCAAGGACAGGCACACAAGGAAAGCAGTTTTATTTTTAATGTTTTGAAGTCACAAGAATTATTTATGCAACTATACTACTTGTCTATTTTCTTTTTTTCCTTTTTGGTGTTTGTCTTTCATGCCTCGTGGCAAGGGCATTTGTATTGCTCTCTACACAGCTTCTTGACAATAACCTCTCCCATTTCAACTCTCTTTGGGCAGCTTCTCTACATGCAAAGACCATAAATTATAACTATTGCCACTAAATGATTGTGTGGGCAGCCCTGCTGGTTACACCATTTTCAAAGCCATTTAAAGTGCTAGAGTTAATTATATGGGGCAATTAGAAATTTGCTTCTTACTAGAGATATGGTTTCAAGTGCCCCTAATGCCAGGAGAGCTGGGACTTTGCACTTTCTTCCTAAGTCAGGCCTTGGGAAGCTTCGTATCCTGAACCAACAAATGAGTACTGAGAGTCACCTGACAAACAGAAAGATGGACCATAAGAAATGAATTCTTAATTCTGGAGGACAAATAATAAGAGTTGCCATTTGCAGAGTGTCTGCTATTTGCCAGGTATCTATATGCTAGGCTGTTTACACATGCTATTTTCTTTCTTAGACTGGGAAACCACCCTTTGACCTTGGTATTATTATGTTTCTCAACTTACAGAAAAAGTAGCTGAGGCACAGAGAATTTCTGTGTCCATGGACATCTAATAATAAGAATCATATCCAGCAATTGAACCTGTTCTGATATCTCAACCTGTACTCTTTCTAATCCACCATGCTGACAAAGAAAAAAATGATACAATCTGTTATGGGATATAAGTATTTTCTCTCCAAGAACTCATGTTTCAACCTATTCTTGACATAAGAGCTGTCTCTGGTTGTGCTGCTGCTGTACTTCTGAAGAGCAAAAGCTGACAGCTCTTGGAATTCCCACAAGTCACGTTTGTATGCGGCTGCTAATGGAGGAGATTAGGAAGTACTTGTCCATGACAGCACCTGCAGGTGGAATTCCAGGCAGGGAAATCACTGCCATCCGTATACTATACCTTGAACATCTGGTAATATCCGTTTGGGGGAATAACTTAAAAATATAGGTAAAAATTAGTTTTTACTATCAATATGCAATTTTACTTTTTTCTCAATCTTGTTTACAGTTACAATGTTCACTTCTTACTGAACACATCAAAGAAGAGGCAACCTTGAAGGCAGGCAAAATTTCAGGTTGAATATACCTTCACGCTTCACCACCATTATAAATCAGGAATGTTCTTCTACCAGATTCAGGTATTTGTCAGAAACAGCAAAACTCACAGATAAATCTTGTTAAAAATAGCCAGGTCACCCTTTTCTCTGACACCAAGCCACCAAAATCAAAGAAGCAAAACCCATAATGGTCAACACTTCCTCTATTCAGCAAGAGAATTAAGGCCGTTTTCGTAAGAGATTTGGAGAGACAAGAACAGCATCATAAAACACACCCAAACTCAACAATACTTGGTCTTTTTGACGTTAACTCCTGAAAAATGTGCTGTGTAAGCAGAACCACAGGAAAAACGGTTGTACACAAAAGCATTTGAAAAATAACAGGGCCCTCTGTGATAGAAACAAATGCCCCTCTGGGCCAGGAAAATAAAGGGACTCAGCTGCTCTAGAAGAGGGAAAACCTATTCTTCATTCTCCTTCTCTCCAAAGGAAACAAAGAATTTAAGTAAAGCAGAAACCATTTTGCATTGTATTTCGACTTCTGAGCAAATGCAGAAGTATCTTTTTAACACTGAAATGATAGTCTTTGTTGAAATAATGTTTTGGAATGTAAAAAAGTAGAAAAACAAGTTGAAGAGAAGAGGATACCAGAAACATGTTTTTGGTGGGCAAAGTATGGGTGGAAAGTAGGCTACCTAACATGTTTTTTAAAAGACAGCTAGGAGTTAAAGATATTTTATTGGACAAGTAGCTTTTCAAAGGTGCTGGCCAAAAGTTAATGGACATCCCCAATGGGGCAATAAATAACTCCTTGCTTTTGGTTGGGGCAATGCAAGGAAAAATGAAGGGAAACTTGATGATGTGGAAGCAAGTGCTATTATTTGAAGAGGCAGCTTCTTCATCTTTAAAATGAAATTGTTTTGGAATTAAAGAAGATAATGGATGTAAGCAATGGGCATACAACAAAAAATAATGGTTTGTCTTTATCTTTTTCTTTCCTTAAGCAAATACCAATTAAACCTGTAGGTATTCATGGTTTTGGGGAGTAGCATAAAAACTAAAGATCAAGGAGTTACTCCATCACTATTAAAAATGCAAGAGTCTCCTGAAAACTAAGTAAAATGTTTCAACATGACAGACCTCCAGGAAAAAGGATGGTTTCCTAAATTTAGTATTTAATCAGTCACTTCCTGAACATTTTTCTAAAGGATATTAACTGTTACTATCACCATATTCAAAGGTACACCAAATCTTTATGCTGTTACTCAGTAATAACAATAATAAAGGCAAACATTGAGCAATAATTGCTTCATTTAATCATCACAAGAAACTTATAATAAAAGCAGATTCTATTATTTTTATTTTATTAAGGAGAAAGCTGAGGCTTAATAACAGTTAAGGTCTTCAGTTAAGTTCACACAACTAATAGATTAAAAAGCCAGGATTTGAACCCAGGTCTACCTGCCTCTGTAGTCTGTGCTTCTAACTACTACATGATAATGCATGGTTTTCTACAAAGGGCAGATGACTCATGACTGAAGGCATGAAAAAGAGCTATATTCCTAACTCTCTCATATGCTAAAAATGTGTCACACGCTATGAATAATGGTTAACGATATTAGCAAAATACATCTAATTAACAACACAGTTTTCTTATTCCTTGTAGTCTCAGGCTAATGGGGTAAGAATTTAATAAAAAAATAATTAATCTAATAAGAATATGGGCTTTGGATTCTTTCAGATTTCCACTTCCAATTCCACTATTTATTATATTTGTGAAGTGAACTTGCGGATGTTGTGGCCTCAATTTTTGCATCTGTAAATAGGGATAAAAAGGAGATAAAAAGGGTTGTGAGTATAATTCCTGGCATTAAAAGCTCAATAATGGTGTTTTGTATCTGCAGAATTATCATTACTATTATTAAATTCATTTTTATTATATTTTCACTCTATTTTTCTTTAGGCCCTCAGGCTTCACATGCATCACTCTTCAGATCAATTGTGGATGGATATAGAGTGGGCATAATTAGAAATTAGGGTCTGAGAAAGTCTCCAGGCTTCAGGGATGGCAACTGCATGTTCAAAGGTATTGGCGATGGTGGGATAGGGTTCCTATTCAAAATTAACTATTGACCCCAAGGGGACAGGGTAGCCAGGTGGTGGCCCTCATCCCTGCTTCAATTAGAGAAACTCTGCTTTTGACTGTCATTAAGGTTTGGCTGAAGATATATTAGAAAAAATAAAAGAAAGGATCCATTGCTACCATAAATTTTTGATAACTAACCCATATTTGATTAGTGCACACCTACTGCTTACTTAGGACATTTACCATACCTGTATTTATCTTTCTTTGGATTGTTCTTTCTCTCTTCTTAATTGAGGTGAAGACAAATGCAAAAGCCATCATATTCTTTAATAGTGAAAATACCATTATAAAGACAGAGGGGAGAGAAACACCTTTTGGGGTAAAAGACTGATGATGTTGCCTGTATCATCCAGTTATTATGTAATAACTCAAGCTTATTCTTATCAGTCAACCAGTAGTTAGCTTTGTGTTCTATTGAGAAAAAGCTGAAGTTTAATGAGAACATTCAAGAACGGAGTTTTACTATTTCAGGACCATACAGAATGCTAAGGGGAGTTCATCCCTTCGATAATGCAAAGTCCATTAAAAATCCAGCGTATTTTTAAATAAAGTGTTTATATACATGATTTTGATTATAAAAATAGAAATAGTGTCCAGAAGGATAAATGAGTGTGACTAATATATTGGTAACAACACCCTGAATTCAATAATTAATTTCTATGTTGAAAGCAAAACCTATGTATTTTCTTATTACATTTGGTTTACTTGTTCAGATCAACAGATCACTGTATTCCAGAAGCAAATCAAAAGATTAAGACCCCCTTGCACTATAAACCAAGTAACCATGACAATGAAAAATGCTCATTTCCTTTATTTAAAATTTTAATTTTAAGAAATTAATCCACACCTCAGAGGAGATATTTGAGTCAAAATAGAGTCAAACTAGAGCAGTCATGAGTGGTTTGTGTATATTGATGATGTCTTCCCTTCATGTGACCCCATATTCATAAATTCATGAATATTTATGAATCCTTTCAACTATCAGAATTATTAAAATGAACTTTAGGCTTGTTCATTATTGGCCCAAGAAAAGAAAACAACAATAAAAACAAAACTCAACTCCCTGTTACACTCCTCTCAAAGAGAAACTGCAACCTTGATCCTTTAACTATGAAACAAAGTTTCTGAAGATGAGGGACTGGCAGGCATATCTTTTATTTCTTTCACACCCTTTGGAGAGCCCAGTAGAAAAATTTAAACTTGTATGACAAAAAGGTTGCCTGAATAAGTTTTAAGATTAGAACAATTAAAAAGAAAATCTCTTTAAAAGCCATAGGATTTAAACATTTATATTTCTACCTGCTTATCTAGGTCTGGACTGATGCAAATCTCTTTGCTCAGAGTGCCCATCTCCTACTACCTCCTGTGCCCTGGAATACACCACTAATCTTTCAAGACGCATTTTAAACAATAAATCCCCCCTCTTTTGTGTCCCTGCTATTCCTTATATGACACTCTTCCTTCATAGTATTCAAAATGTTCTGTTGACCTTCTTATATAGATGTCTGCTCTCCCAACAGGGTACTACCCTCTTGAAGAGCAGAGATTTTCTCTATTTTGTCTTGGTAGTTCCATCACTTTGACCAACATTTGCCTTAGATGACGACATGAGTGAATGAATGAATATATGAAGTTTAAAACATTAAAGTGTCAAAAAAATGAGCTTATAAGCCAGGTTATGGCCCTTCCTCTAACTCCTTTATAAAGTGTTCTGCAGTATATTTGCACTGATAATGAATAAGTCTTTGCAGGATAAAAACTGGAAGTTCAATCAGTTACTTCATTTCTACTGGAGAGTAGAAAATGCTGTAAATTAAATAAAATACTTCACAACACTGACCATCATGAAAAAAAGGTAATGCAATCTCTTCTCTATACTCACTGTTATACCCAGATTCTATCCACATTTTAATATTATAAAGATCAAATATTCGGGGGTGGATGTGACTCAAATGGTTGGACGTCCGTTGGAGGGACCTGGGTTCAATCCCTGGGACCTCCCAGTAAAATAAAGAAAAATACAGAAGGCATGCAGGCTGCCAGGCCCCACTGAACCATGCAGTAAGATGATGTAACAGGAAAATGACACAAGGGAGAGCCAAGACGAGATGTGCCGAAAAACCAGGAACTAAGGTGGTGCAGGTAGAAGAATGCCTCTCTCCCACATCGGAGGTCCCCAGGATCAAATCCTGGTAAAGACAGGAGGAGAAGGATGAGAAGAGAGGGCAGGAAACAGACATAGAAAATTGCCCAGCGAATGGACATAAAAACAGCAAAAAAATGGGGGGAGGGGGTAGGTGGGGTGGTTAAAATGGATAAAAGTAAATAAATAATTAAATCTTTAAGAAAAAAAAAAGATCAAATGTTCAATTATCAATTGAGTACGCTTTCTACAGATTTAAAAGACACATAGGTCACATTTCCTTGTTGTCATAAAGCTCACACTCTATTTGTGGAAATGAGAAAAAAATCTTAAAATCAAATAATGGTTCAAGAAGGTAGCAACGCCATATTTTTTTTCTATCTTTTTTGTTTTTGTTTCTCTTTTTTGCAATGCCATATTAAAGGATAACATGGTAAAGAAGGGGTGCAGTCCTTCTGAGGAGAGAGTGATCAGTCATTGAATGTTAGTGGGGGTGCAGGACTTCACAAAAGAAAGGGAAATAAATTAAGTCATTGGAAAGAATAATAAAGTGAAATTACATATTGTATATTTGAGGAGAAATGATAATAAAAAGGTATGCAACTCTGAGTGGCAGAGTCCCTGGACTCTCACACAGGTATTCTGGCCCATGCTTACCTGTCCAGTAAAAATTTCCCACATTCACTGTGGTCTGGCCTCTGTTCTGTTCTTTACCTACCAAGCTGTCTTCTACTTTAGGGATTTTTTTAAGCAAACTTTATTTCAACTTCAAAAAATATAATAACAGACAAAAGGCACCTTAACAAATTATGGAAGCATTACTTTAAAAAAAATCCTGCCTAGGTACATTTATCTTCTTTAATCCTAAAAACAAACTCAAATGTCTCTCCAGTGTTCAAAAAAATAAATAAATGAGCACAGATTGGTTAAATGCCATGACCAAGGTCTCCTAGTTAATGAAGAAAAAATGCTTGATCATATTCATATCTCATAAAACTAAATCCCATATATATGTATGTATATACATATATATATATATATATATATATATATATACACACACATACATATACACATTCAGGGCTTTTGTACCTGCTGGTCGTTCTGTCTAGAGTGTTGTTTATTATTATTATTATTATACTCCTTAAGAAAACTATATACTTAAGGAAACCTTACACTAAAATTTAGGTTTAATGATCACCTCCTGAAAGGACCTTCCCTGACTTCCACGGTAATTTCTTGCATTTAACCTGTTCTAATCCTTCATACCTCTTTATAATTTATGTACAAATATATGCGCATTTATATATTTCTTTCCTTGTACATTAGATTACTTTGTTTCCCCAAAAGAAATAATTAGTTCTGTGAGGTCAGGACTGATGTCTCTTCCACTCACCAGTGTGGGTTGTATGACCTTGAATAAGTAACATAATCTTTCTGAGACACAGTTCCTTCAATTTTATAATTTTATAATAGGGCTATTACCCTATTATATTATATATAGTATATGTTATATATAGTATATTATTATAGTACTTACATCATAGGATTATGTGGAAGAATAAATAAAAAATGATATAGCATTTTAAATATAACTTTTCAATTGCTTCAGAGTTTTGGAAAAACTCCCCTAACATTCTCATATTTAAAATTAATGTGCTATAGCTAGACTATCCACACAGGACTTCAAAGAGAGGTGATCCTAAACTGATTTTGACAGTCTTAGGTGAGCAATAGCCTATCTCCTCCACCCCCACTGTCACTCCTGCTTGCCTATGTGGAAGGTGAAGTTGAAGAAGCTAACAAAGGAAATTTCTTTGGGAAGAATTGAGTGAACTATATTTCTGTGCCTACCCTGACATGGGCAAGGAAAAATGGGTGCTTTTTCTTCAACTTAAGTTTAGCTGACACGGAGTTCTTGACATGAGTCTCCTAAAGAGTGAGGGTCATAAAACCTGATAGTTGCGTCCACCTGAAAAACATAAAGCAAGAGACTGTGGCTAGAGTTGTTTTACCTTGGAGCAGAGTGAAGATTAGGTGATGAAATTCCTTTAACAACAGGGCAAAAAAATACATGTTTTCCAGACTAGGTGTGGATCCAGAGGAGAAAAGCTTGCCAGAGGTCCTCATTAAGGCGATTCTACCCAAGAGGTTGGCTAGGATCTCAACAGTGAGATCCCTGAAGTTCAGGGACTGAGAGAGAGAGTTAAATGTGACTATCCAGAGGAGCCACAAAAAGCCAGAGATTACATATCTACCATCCTAAGGTTATCAAAGCCAGATTATAACTATACCATCCTGTGAAATTGTGCCCTTTTCCAAAGATCGCTTTCCCTGGCTCTGTCTCAGAAAGATGAAGAAAAACGCAGACAGGAAGCAAACAGGTTGGACAAAAAGTATATCACGTTCCTTTCCCTGTTACAAATTTCTTGGCCTGAAGCAAGATGGAGCTGGGGAAGGGGAGAGATTTAAAATCTGATAGGAGTTTGCAGTTTTTAGTTTACATTTGAGAGTGCATTAAAGTTACCGGATAGTTAGACTGGAGTAGACTTTTAATTATCTTTGTAAGTGATAATTTGTAAGTGCTTGAGATTGTATCAGAGGGAGGGATAAGTTAACCCTCAGAGGGGTTTGTGGGGGAGCAGAGGGAGTTAAAAATAGAGTTGGTTTCTGTTTACCTCACTAAGTCCAGCTCATTCATCAAACTGGGTATGAATGTATGCACAGTACTTCATATAGCACTGTTACTCAATGAATAGCAAAGATCTAAACATTTTGTACCTAGTGGATGCTTGACATATATATATATAGTTTTTCTGCTGCTGTTTCCAATGACAGTTTTCCAGAAACATAGTATATACTTTTGAATAATTTTGAAGCTCTTCCTTGAATATTCAACCTAATATTTCACACTTTAATGATCTTTCACTGAGTCCTTCACAGGATAAAAACCTATATGGAGGCCAGTATTTTCTCAATATAATTTAGGATAATAGAGCAATGAGCTTCTGGGAGGCTTCCTCACCTAAAGGCTAAAACATGTAAATGTGCCTCTGGTGGGCTGCATCCATCATCCTACAGGAGACAGCAAGTAGCCAGGAGAGCAATAAGAGAGTCAGAGGCTTGGCACCCTCCATAAATCAGAAAGGCTCCTCCTAGATACAATGATGGGCCTGCCTGGCACTTTGGAATTGAGTGTGGAGGAGGTCGGAGGCCACCTCCTATCATTTCTTGTATTTTCTGCAGAGTTACCCAAAGTGACTCTATCTGTGAATAAACTGTTTGATGCCCATATTCTCCAACTAATTAACAGCTCTTCTTTCTCTGTCCCCAACCCTATAACATAAACTTCATAGGGAAGCAGGGCTTAACAGATGAGTCGATTGGAGCACGCCTCTAGAACAGGACCCTCCTGCCTCTTCCCGAACTCTTCTAGGAACAGTGAACTCACCACGGTACTAGGCCCCTTGCTCTAACATCAGGCAGTTCTCATTATTCACAAGTTTTCCTTTTCACTAAGCCAAAAGCTGCTCTCCAATAGTATCTACTCTCCCTAGTTCTGCCTGTTTTAGATGGACTGGACTCTTTCATATTACAGCACTTGAAATTTTTTTTCTTATTTATCCAACAAATATTTATTGAGCACTTACTCTATGAGACCTGCTGTTGTGGGCGCTTGGGAGGCAACAGTGGACAAAACAAAGTTTCCTGCCCTGCTCCTGGTGCTTATATGCTCTTGTGAACAAATAAATAGATTCATAATATACTATGAGGAAATATAAAGCCCTGAATAAAGTGAGGAAGATGCAATGTGAACATCAGGGGAAGAGTAGTCCAGACAGAAAGAAGAGCAAGTAAAATGCCCTAGGCTGGAACATGCTCACAACTTTGGAGCAACAGCAAAGCAGCCAGTGTGACTGGAGCCTTGTGGCCGAGAGGGAGACTGAGAGGAGGTGAAGTCAAAGAGGCAGGCAGTGAGCTTGTAGATTACAGTGAGGCTGGGGATTTTGATTAAGTGCAGTGAGAAGCTAGTAGATTGGTTGAAGCAGGGATTGATGCAATTTGATTTATGCTTTCAGAAGATCACTCTGGATGTTGAGTGGAGAACAGGCTGTAGATGGGGCAAAGTGGAAACAGAGAGATGGCTCAATTGTTCAGTAGTTTGGTAGAAGAGAGAGGACGTGTGAAAAGTGACATGATTCAAGATTTATTTTGAAGGTAGAGCCGATAAAGTTTGCTAATGAACTGGATGTGGAGTGTAAGTAAAAAGGAATCAAGAATAACTCCTACATTTTTGGTCTAAGCAATTGGATGCCAATTAATAAGCTAAGACTCTAGGAAGAGCTGGCTCTGAAAAATAAAATTAAGAGTTGTGTTTTGTATATTTTAATCTTGAAATGTCTATTATAGTCATATATAATACAGATGGCCATATTAAATATATAGTATAGAGATGGAATTTAAAGCCAAAGAACCAGCAAAGACTCTTGGAGGAGATATAGCTAGGGAAATTAAGAAGGTTCCAGTACTAAGCCATAGGGCATTCTAAGCTTTAGAAGACAATGAAAACATTTGAAAATCTCTGTAATTTCAAATGTATATCTTTATGGATAAATTTTAAGAGCACATTTTTTGGAAAACTAAAATAGTTTCTTCCTGGAAAAATATCTCATATCCTTCATGAAAATGAAATGTTATTGCTAGGACTCGAGAATCAAGGTAGAACAAATAAGCCAGAAACCCCAAATTATTTTTTTTAATTATCTAATTGACCAAATGTTCAACTCTAACAGATGTCCCATATAATCTTGTTACTGATATTCTTCATTCAAAGGTATCATGAATATAAACGCAGGAGTGAAACTGAAGCTTTTCAGAATCAACTATTCCATTTTGCATGGTACTAATCTAACCAATTCTGTTTTATTCCTGGGAAATGGGATTGAATTTATAACTGAAGTCCAGAAAGATTTTTGTTTTTCTCAAGTTGCAAAAGTTCTAAAAAAAAAAAAACACAAAAACTGCAAGCAAAAGCTCCAGCTAAAATTTTTAAAGTTGTGAATTGCAATAATGAGGACTTGTACCAAAGTTAATGAACAAAGGAAACCATGCATGAGTCCTCATTGATTGGGACACAGCACCTTCTGCAAAAGAATGGAGACTAATTTCCAAGTGGAGAGATTTAGAAGAGAGCAATTCATTTCCATCAACCAGTTGGTGAGCTGCCAAACACTCAAATGTCATAATTGGCTTCTAAGGACTCATCCAGAGTATAACCCTTCTGAAATCTGGTCTAATGGAGCCATCAGGAAGTGATCACTCCCAGTCTTGCCCGTAACAATCTAGGGTTGAGATGTGTATGACAGACAATCAAGCAAATGAATATGCTGCTGCGCTATTTAAAGCAGTGAGGAAATCCATGTGATAGTAGGTCTGAAAGATTATCTTTTATTAGTTAAGGTAAATGCAAAATCTCAAAGGCTTACTTCACTATTAAACAATTAAGAAAACTGTCAGTTTTAGTTTAAATTTAGCATAGGGGAAAGATGCTTCTGAAAATTATGCATTTTTTGGTCTAACATTTTTGTCCTTAAAAAATTAAGCACACACTACTTCAATTCATCAGAAAATCAAAAGTGCAAATATCTGGGAAAGAATACAGTATCAAAGAAAAAAAAAACAGTTGAAGTTTCTGAGGAATATGATCCATCAAAAATGTCTAATTTCTTTTTAAGACTAGGTTTGATGGAGAGGAAACGCAATAGTTTTGATCTACCTTCGTTCAAGAGTTCAGGCTGTTGTACATAGCATACTGATTTAAATTTGGGAAACTGTAGTTCAAGACAGATCTGATTGAAGGATTGTATTTTCAAATATTCTAATAATTATATCATGAATGCCTAAGGAGAGAAGAAAGTTTTACACTTTTTCAGGTCCATGGCAGTAGATATTAAACTAAACATTATGTTGAATGAATTAAGCTGAACTCATTCAGCATTTCTCTTTCTAGCTGAATATCTTTCAAGGTGTTTATCAAGTGCTGTTTCTTTCTTTTCTCCAAGCATTTAGAACATCTTTAGTTTGATAAATTTTAATGCTAGGTTATTTCCTATGACTGATTATAACTTCATTGTGCAGAGTACTTTTTACTTTTTATCCGCAAAATATAGCCATTTTTTTTTACTATGGATACAATATTTGCTCGTATTAATATCACAAAATCTATTTCCCTTTGTGTATATTTACTCATCCTTCCATTATTAAACTTACTAGGTTTTCTTTAAATATTATTTTTGGTTATTTTGAACAGTAGTATATGTAGAAATGCAAAAGGTACAAAGAAGATACAATAAGAAAGTAAGTATTCTTCTCACCCAATTTCCCTCTCTGGGGCAACCACTGTTATGAGCTATTTTTCTAGATTATTCTATGTGTATAAAGCATATTGTTTATATTTATTCCTCCTTTACACAAATGATAATACATTATACATATTATCTGTGCCACATACGTGGCTTAACAATATATCGGGAATTTTGTTCCATATCAGAACATACAGAGCTCTTCATATTTTGTTAAACAGCTGAATGGTATTATATTATATGGATATATCAGAATATTCATCATACTTCTCCTTTTATTATTGTGCTAGGTTGAATTATGTACCCCAACAAATACAAGTTCTTAATCGATCCTCATCCCTGTGAGTGTGATCCCATTGTAAACAGGACCTTTTGAAGATGTTATTTTTAGGTAAGGTATAGCTAACTGAAGCAGGGTGGGCCCTAGTCCAGAATCCCGGAGGCCTGATAAAGAGAAACCAGAAGTACTAGAGGTGAGAAAGGAGAGGACATCACCATGTGACTGGAGGCAGATATACAAACTAAGGACCCCCAAGACTTGCCGGTAGCCACCACTAGAGTGTTACAGCCTTTTGGGAGACAGCAAGCCTTGCTGATATCTTGATTTGGGACTTCTAGCCTCAAAACCATGAGCCGGTAATTTCCTGCTGTTTAAGCCAAAACCAGTTTGTGGTACTTGTGAAAGCAGCTCAGGCAAACTAAAACAGTCATCTAGGTTGTTTGCCATATTTTTTTTTTTGCTTTTGCTTTTAGAGACACTGTTGCAGTAGTCATTTCACACATATGCAGGTGTATCTATGATTTCCTAGAAGTAGAATCACTGTGCCAAAGGGTTTGAGCATTTAAAAAGTTAAAGGTGATTTAACATTGTTCTCCACAGATGACTGAGCAATTTATACCCCATCAGCAATATATGAAAGGGCCTCTTTCCCCTCACTCCTCAAACGCATTACTTTACCACAGGTTTTAAATGTGCCAATTTGATTGATGAAAAATGGCATCTTGTACTTTCAATTTGCAATTCTTCTATTATGAGTAAGGTTGAGCATCATACAAATGTATGGCAGAGATACTGGGAATATCTTCTCTACTCTATGGTTTGCTTTTTCACTCAGTGTTATCTTTTGAGGAACAAAATTTAATTTAGTCTAATTTACCATTTTTTTCCTTTATGGTTACATGCTTTTGCTTTTTAAGTATGAAAATTTGATCAATTAAGAATTTATTTGGTTGTAGATTATGCAGTAGGAAACTTTATTTTTAAGCTCAATAACCAGTTTTCCAAAACCACTTATTCAACAATCCATTTTTCCCACTTTCTCAAAATGCCACTTTATCATATACTAAATCTCTTTATCTACTTCGTCTATTTCTGGATTTTCAGTCTTTTCAATTGATATACCTTTTCACTTTTAAATTATAGCTTTATAATACATTTTTAGCACTTTTATTGAGATATGTTCACACCATACAATCCACCCAAAGTGTACAATAAATAGCTTTTAGTATAGTCACAGTGTTGTGATTTATCATCACAAAAATTTTTAGAACTATTTCATTACTCCAAAAAGAAAAACTCTACACTACTTAGCAGTCACTTCTTAATCCCTCTATCCTTCCACAGCCCTACATGACCTCTAATCTAATTCCATCTTTATAAATTGACTTATATGTACAGTTTATATAAATGAAATCATACAATATGTAGTACTTTGTGTCTGGTTTCTTTCACTTAGCAGAATGTGTGTGGTTTTTTTTCCCTGAGATTAACATCTTGTAACAACCTTTGTTCAGTTACAAAGAAAAACAGTCTTATATATGCAATATTACCCATGTTCATATTTACATGAGGTTTCACTATGCTATACAATCCCATGTTATATTTTTTAGCTTTCCTTCTAGTAATATACATGACTTAGATTTTCTCTTTCAACCACTCTTATACCCATATAATAGCACTGCTACTTATAAACACTATGATGTGCTTTCACATTTTCTGTTCATTTCCAAAGATTAACAAACAACCTTTTTACCAATTCTGCACAGATTAACCCTCATCTTTCCATTCTCTACCCTCATTCTATTTTCTGGTGGCATATATTCTAGTTATTATCTCCATGAGTTTACACAACATATTTAGCTCATAATAGTGCCATCATACAGTATTTTTCCTTTTGTGTCTGGCTTACTTAACTCAACATAATGTCCTTCAGGTTCATCCATGTTGTCATATGCTTCATGACTTCATTACTTCTTATGCTGTATAATATTCCTTCTCTGAATACACAACAGTTTCTTTATCCATTCATCAGTTGATGGACCCTGGGTTGTTTCCTTCTTTTGGCAATTGTGAATAATGCCGCTATGAACATTAGTGTGCAGATGCCTGTTCATGCCACTGCTATCACTTCTTCTGGATATATACCTAGTAGTAGTATTGCTGGGTCCTGTGGCAAATCTATATTCAAATTCTTTAGGAACTGCCAAAAAGTCTTCCACAGTGGCTATACCATTATACATTCCCACCAACAGTGAATAAGTTTTCTGATCTCTTCACACTTTCTCCAACACTTTTTAATAGTAGCCAATCTAATAGGTGTGAAATGATATCTCATTGTAGCTTTGATTTGCATTTCTCTAATCACTAGTGATGTTTAAAATTTTTTCATGTGTATTTTTGTCATTTATATTTCTTTTTGGGCAAATATCTATTCAAGTCTTTTGCCCATTTTTTAATTGGGTCATTTGTCTTTTTATTGTTGAGTTATAGCAGCTCTATATCTCATGGATATTAAGTCCTTATTGGATATGGATTTCCAAATGTTTTCTTCCATTGAGTCGGCTGCCTTTTCACCCTTTTGACAAAATCCTTTGAGGTGCAAAAATGTTTAATTTTGAAGAGATCCCATTTTTTTTTCTTTTGTTGCTCATGCTTTGGGTGAAAGAGCCAAGAAACCACCACCTACCACAAGATCTTGAAATTCTCCCAACACCATTTGCTGAAGAGACTGTTTTGTCCCAGTAATAGGGACTTGGTAGGTTTGTCAAAAACCAGTTGGCTATAGTGGTGAGGGTTTATTTCTGGACTCTAAATTCTATTCCACTGATCAATGTGTCTGTCTTTATGCCAATAACATGCTGCTTTGACCACTGTAGCTTTGTAATATGTTTCAATGTCAGGCAGTGAAAGTCCTCCCACATCGCTCTTCTTTTTTAGGATGCTTTTGGCTATTCAGGTACACTTTCCCTTCCAAATAAATTCAGTAATTACCTTTTCTATTTCTCTAAAGTAGGCTATTGGAACTTTGATTGGTATTACATTGAATCTAT
>JAQZBX010003147.1:54467-67237 GCA_029593785.1 Cabassous unicinctus
TTTTTTTTTTACAGTTTTGGCTCTTATATTTATGTCTGATCCATTTTTTTAAGCAAATCAATTTTATTGATTCATATTAATAAATCATACAATTCATCCAAAGTGTACAATCAATGGTATATGGTATAATCACATAGTTGTGCATTTGTCACTTTAATCATTATAACAGCATTTTCGTTATTTCAATAATAATAGTAAGCAAAAAACAAACAAAGAAGGAAAATCTTCACCTCTCAATCTCTCTCTGCTTCCCCTGCTGTACATAGATACTATTTCTGGCTATTCTTGCACAATTATTTATTTATTTATTTATTTAGCAGTTTTATTGAGATATATTGACATATCATATGATCTGTCTAAAGTGTATAATCAATGGCTTTTAGTATATTCACAATGTTGTGCGTGTTTTTTTTTATTAAGAAAGGATGTTGGATTTTGTCAAATGCCTTTTCTGCATTGATTGAGATGATCATGTGGTTTTTCCCCCTTCAATTTGTTACTGTGGTGTATTATACGAATTGATTTTCTCCTGTTGAACCACCCTTGCATAACAGGAATAAATCCCACTTGGTCATAGTGTAGAATTCTTTTGATATGCTGTTATATTCTATTTGCAAGTGTTTTGTTTAGAATTTTTGCATCTATGTCCATTAGAGAGATTGGTCTGTAATTTTCTTTTCTTGTTGTATCTTTACCAGGCTTTGATATTAGGGTTATGTTGGCTTCATAAAATGTGTTGGGTAATTATCCCTCCTGCTTAAATTTTTGGAAGAGTTTAAAGAGGATTGGTGTTAATTCTTTTCATAATGCTTGGTAGAATTCACCTGTGAAAACTTCTGGTCCTGGACTTTTCCTTGTTGGAAGATGTTTTTTAAAACAAATCAATTTTTTGATACATATTAATAAAGCATACAATTCATCCAAAGTGTACAATCAATGGTATTTGGTATAATCACATAGTTATGCATTCATTACTTCAATAATTATTAGAGCATTTTCATCATTTCAATAATAATAAATAAAGAACAGACAAACAAGCAAGAAAATTCCCCACATCTCACTCTCTCTATGCTTCCCCTACTGTACCTAGCTGCTGTTTCTGGCTGTTCGATCCAAAATGTATAATCAATGGCTTTTAGTATAATCACAATGCTGTACATTCATCATCTCAGAAATTTTAGAACAATTTCATTACTCCAAAAAGAAAGAGTCCACACGTGTTGGGAGATTTTTGATGACTGGATGGATGTTTGGTGTTTTTCTTTTTTAAGATTTATTTATTTATTTAACACCCACCCTTGTTGTTTTGTGCTCGCTGTCTGCTCTCTGTATGTTCTTCTGTGTCTGCTTGTCTTCTCTTTAGGCAGCACTGGGAACTGATCCTGGAAACTTCTGGAGTGGAGAGAGGCGCTCCATCTCTTGTGCCACCTCAGCTCCCTGGTCTGCTGCATCTTATTGTCTCTCTTCTGTGTCTCTTTTTGTTGCATCATCTTGCTGTGCCAGCTCTCCACGTGGGCCAGCACTCTACGTGGGCCAGCTTGCCATGTGGGCCCGTTTGCTTTTCACCAGGAGACCCCAGGAATGGAACCCTGGACCTCCTATATGGTAGACGGGTCCAATCACTTGAGCCTGGTTGGTGTTTTTTAATCCATTCTGTCAGTCTATATCTTTTGATTGGGGAGTTTAAGCCACTCGCATTCGATAAAATTACTGTAAATGACTTATTACTTCTACCATGTTATTATTTGGCTTTCATATGTCACATCTTATTTTTGTCAGTCTTTTCAGTCCTTTGAGTATCCTTTCTGCTGGTCTTTCCTTCTACAATCTCCTCGAAGACTCTCTCTCCTGTCTTCTTCTTTTTGGCTATAAGGGTCTTTTTAATACTTCCTGCAAAGGCTGATTCTTTTTTTCAAACTCTCTTAGTTTCTGTGTATTTGTTACTATTTTATACTCACCCTCATAAATGAAGGACAATTTTGCCAGATAAAGGATTCTCGGCTGGCAATGTTTCTCTTTCAGTATCCTAATTATATCATACCACTGTCTTCTCACCTCCATGGTTTCTGATAAGAAATCTGCACTATTACTGGGCATCCCTTGTATGTGATCGTTTGCTTCTCCCTTGCTGCCCTCAGAATTTTCTCTTTATCTTTGACATTTGACATTCTGAGTAGTGTAAGTCTTGGAGCAGGTCAGTTCGGATTTATTCTGATTGCAGTATGCTGTGCTTCTTGGACATGTAAATTCATTTCTTTCATGAGAGTTTGAAAATGTCCAGCTATTATTTCCTCACTCTTTCTGCCCCTCTTCCCTTTTCTTCTTGTGGCACTCCCATGACACGTATGTTCTTGTACTTTATGTTATTATTCAACTCTCTGAGACCCTGCTCAATTTTTCCCATTCTTTTCTTTCTCTGTTCTTCTCTCGCCAATTTTAGCTGTTCACTTATTCTTTCATCTATCATTTCATGTCTGCTGTTGTACACCTCTAATGTGTTTTTTATCTCACCTATTGTGTCTTTTATTTCCATGAGCTCTGTTATTTTTCTACTCAAGTTTTCAAATTCTTCTTCATGATCCCTCAGTATCCTCTTTATATCCTTTATCTCTTTAGCCATATTGCCTTTCAAATCATTGATTTGATTTTGGAAATTTTATGAGCCTCATTGATCAGTTGTCTCAAATCTTGTGTTTCATCTGGGGCTTTGATATATTCCTTTGCTTGGGCCATTTCTTCTATTTTCTTAGTCTGGCTTATAATTTTTTGCTAATGTCTGGACATCTGATGATGATGGTGAGTTTACTCTGCTCAATTTCTCTCTCTTTTGTAGGGATTTAGGGTCAGGAGGCTATGTATTACTGCCATTCTTTGAATCTTGGTTCAACCTGTTCTAAGTCTTTAGGATTGTCCCTGTTAGTTGCTCAAATTTGGGTCTTGGACCAAGTAATGGTTTACAGACCCACTTCCAAGGGCCTTGGGGAGGGAGTCTGCAAAAGCTGGAAAAAGTCTCTTATTTACTTTTAATTTCCTCATATGCACTTCATTGGTCCACCAGCAGATGTTGTTCTTTGGCAGCTCTCTCAGTTCAAACCCTGGTCAACATGTGTTGAGCAACATGGACAGGATTAATGTGATAGCGGTTTCTGCCTGCAGGCTAAGAGCTTTGCAATTCAAACTTTCTCAGAGGCAGTTCTCCAACCTTTGCTGGCTCCTGATTCCAGGTTAGTAAACAATTCCACTCCCCTCTGAGTCCTCAACAACTAGTCCAGGTCAGTAGGGATGGTGTTGGAGAGGGTTGGATCTCTTCAGTCCTGTGCCAGCTCTCAGGGCAAACAATATTGCAGCCCTACAAGGCTGGGAAGGGTTCGTGGGACACAGCAGACCAAATTTATTGGTCAAAAGTTGAATCAGCCTTTGGCTGCATGCCTCTTTCTCCCAATTCCTGGGAAGGTGGATCTCTGTCTGTAGCCATTGCCCCGAGGCCAGAGAATTCAAAGCTCTCTGCTCAGAAGGTGGGTGGGAGGGGCTCCAGCAGCTGCTGCTGCAGCTTCTCCTCACAGTGTTTCCCTCAAGATTCTTTTCCTTTGCCCCTTTCTCTTCTGGGTGGTGTCTACCCTGCCCCTGTTGTCCTAAACCCTAGAACATTTTCCCCCCAGGTTATGTCTGCCTGTCCTCTAGCTATTTTTCTGGGAAGGAAATGAGTCCTGTGTCTCTCTAATGCTATAATACATTTAATATCTGGCAGGCCTGGATCTTTCTCATTTTTCTTCTTTTCTTTTTCTGAACTTTCCTGGATATTCTTACTTAGTAATTTTTTTCATATGAACATTAAAATCAGCTTGTCTTATTTAACAATTTTCTGAGAATTTTGCTTTAAAATTTTAGTGCAAAAGTAAAAATTGACAGTTTGTGATATTGCATCTTCCTCTCCAATAACATATTATGGTGTTCTGTTTGCTTGTTTTCTTGTATGTCCCTAAGTAGCATTTTAAGTTATTTTGATATAGATCTCACGTATTTATCAAGGTTATTCTTGTGGTTATCATTTTTGTTGCTATTGTAAATTATATATTTATTCTTCTATATCTTTTAATTGGTGCATGTGTATCTTTATATGTGCATGTACGTGTGGGTTGTGTATGTGCAAATATCTATATGCTATTGGTTTTTGTATATTAATTTTATACCTAGTCACCTTACTGAATTCCTTTATTATTTTAAATAATTTTTGAGTAATTTCCTTCTTTGGTGTATCATTACAAATAAAGATTTTTCTTCTTTTCAATTTATAACAGAACTTATGTCTAGAAAAATGTAAATAGTAGTGTGATAAAGAACATATTTTTAGAGAGGATTGCTTGGCTAATGATATATTTTCTGAACCCTGAGCTCAATATAGACTTCTTGGGCCACCAGCTCTTTTTTTCTCAAAACTCTTTAGCTGCTATTTAGTGTAGCTTTTAAGTCTACATATCTCCCTTCCCCATGTCTGTGCTCACCACGATTATCTTAAGCTTTGCGCTTTGTCACTAATTTCAGTGACATTTTTTTTTTCTTACTGTTTATAATGCATTCATGAGTTCTGTAATGATGTTATTTAGGTTCTTTGTTTCTTCAGATCTGCAATCTTTTGTTGTAGCTCATTCTATAGTTTTGTCATCTTGTCTTTGAGCACTTGTTTTATTGAATGTATTTTAAGTTGTTCTATAGAATAAATCATGAGTAATTTCCTTCTGTTCCTTTGATTATGCTTTCTTCTAGGTTAAAATCTTTGCATTTTTTTCTTTCTTTCTTTTCTTGTAGGTTACAAGAACCAAGATTCCATGCGTTTAATAGCATGAGCTCTGGAGTCAGACACCCATGATTTGTATCTTGTCTCTGTCACTCGCCATTTGTGTGACTTCAGGAAAGTTACTAAAGCCCTCTGGGCCTCTATATCAGCTCATGTACTAAAAGTACTTCAGAGGGATTCTTACCAGGATTAAAAGACATATACATGTAAAACATTTAGAATATTGTCTAACACATAGTAAGTGCTTAACAAATTAGATGATGATGATGGTGCTTCTTTTTGTTCTTGGTTGTGTTATATTTACAGAGTTACTATATTCTCATTTGCTCATGCTTGGTTAGCTGCATTAGCCATTCTATTTACTCTGATATAGTATAGGTGGCTAGTTTACCTTTTTCCTTTATACTTATGATCATTTTGTTTTTCCTTCTGTGTTACACTGGAAGTCTGGATATTTTGTGTTCTAATCACTTTTCTGCAACTTGAGGCAATAGCTAGAGAGAGAATTGGAGGAGAGCTCAGTAGAGGCTGTAGGCAAGTGGCTGTCTTGAAATACCCAAATTCTGCTGTCTCTTCTGAGATTTTGTTAAATGTGCTATACCAAAGTACATCTAGTTAAGGTTAAGTTTCAACAGAGAATATCAGAGTTACAGCTCACTTTTACCACTTTAGTTTCTCCCAACAGCAATAGTTTCAACTACTTCTTTGTGAGAAGAGGAAAAAAAAAACTAATAAGACTATCAGCTCAGTGTATTCTTCTCCATATTTAGTGGTATCAGAGAGAAGTCTCAGGATTTTGTCAATCACCAGTAACCAGTACGGTTACAGGAACAGAATAGGAGTGGGGTAGCCGCTAAGCCTATCTAAGCTTCTCTGTAACTATTTCTTTCCTTACTCACCGTTTCTTAAGTGCATTGCATCAGGTTGTGCCTCATTACCTCTATTATCACTGTTGGCTGCTTTTTTTTTTTTCTGATTCTTCCTATGTTTTGTTCATATTTTGAGTTTATGAGTTATTGGGGGAAGACAATTTCTTTGGGAAGATAAGAACAATCTTTCTACAGAACTGGAAATCAGTTCTTCAGTAGTTTGCACATTCTTCTTGGTGGAAAATTTTGTTTATACACATTACTTTGATTTCTATCTTTCTATTATATTTATGTTCAGTCTTTCCTTATGTCTGTAGGATTCACTTTTATACCTATGTGTGCTGAGCAACATGTGCTCTTGACAAATTCCATCCTGTTTCTCAGAATTGCATCTGTCTATTTTAAGATCACCTGCAAATGGCACAAATGAGATGAGGCTAGGCAATATGAGGAATGGTTGAATTACTATTCAGAATGATATCAATAGTTCAGGAGTTTAGGCCCAGTCTAGTGATATTATATTCAATAGAGATTGTATTAGTCTGCCAAAGGGGTGCTGGTGCAAAGTACCAGAAATCTGCTGACTTTTATAAAGGGTATTTATTTGGGGTAAAAGCTTACAGTTACCAGGCCCTACAGAGTCCAACTCAAAGTTGCTTTCTCGCCAAAGTCAGTTGACATGTGTTGAAGCAAGATGGTTGCTGATCTCTGTGACGGTTCAGCCTTCCCCTCTGGGCTTCCTCTCTCTCAGCTGGAGGCTAGTATAAGGCTTGTCTTTCAGGGCTTCCTCTCTTTCCTGGCATAGGGCTGTTCTTTTCAAAACTTCTATATCAGTCTCAGTTGTTCTGTTCTCTTCCCAAGTTCAGCTCCAAACTATCAGGCAAATGGCTCATCTCTCCCTGGGGCCCCAGGATCAGAAATGACAGAGCTCTCTTTTCCGGCATGTCTTCTTGAGTGAGTGTTTGTTTATATAGGCCCACCTAGCGGGGTGGCAACTCAACCTGAGTCACGCCTTACTGACATGGTCGAATCAAAGCCCTAATCTGAACAGGCAATTTAATCAAGGGCCCCTCAACTGAATCCAATATAATCAAAGGGTATCACACCCGGAAGAATAGATTCGTTTACAAACATAATCTTTCTCTTTTTGGGATTCACAAGAATAATCTCAAAGTGTCACAGAGATAAATATAAATTCATAAATTTATGTTAAAAAGTCAATTATTAAATAGGATATAATAGACCTGACTAATCAGTAATTCATATGAAGCATTTAACTGGCCTCAATCTTAACGTGAATCAACAAAAAAACGCTTAAAATCAAAGCTAACACAATTTTATATTACATTAACATAACTAAAGTATGGAGTTCACAAACAGAACTATACCCACCATAGCATGTGCTTACAAGCACATAACGGGAGTTCAGTATTCAATCCTGGGTATTGTTATTTAAATGGGATACTGACAACCTCAAGAAAAATCATAGGTTGAAAATAGTGAAATAAAAGGTCTGAAAAGCAACATGTATCAGGAATAGTTAATGAACCTGTGATTGCTTAATCTAAAGGACTAAAGGCCTAAGGGGAGATTTGGTAGTGGCCTACAGATGTCTGAAGGGCTCCTGGGAAAAAGATTTGTCCACTGTAAGTAGAGAGGGTAGAAATAAGATTGATGGAGAAGAATTCCTGCTTTCACTTCAAGTTTAGGGGGAAAAAATCCAATGACTGGGACAGTCTCCCAAGTGAACACTTAATGCCAGCATTGGAGAGCTGTTTTCCCCTAGCGATATTAAAACAGAAGTTGAAGTCTTAGTCAAGGCTTCCTTGGAAAAGCCTTGATCATATAGTTATCATATGGTATCGTACTAGTCTATGTATACATATGTCACATACTATACTGCAACCACCACCTCCCTTGAGGGCACACCATTTTTGCATTCCCAAGTTTTAGTCCAGGAATCAGAAGTGTTCAATCAACGTTTTGTTAAGTAAATGGGTGAATGTGTATATTTTAAGAGAGTATAATATGACATCTTAGAACTCTTACATCTCAAAAAGTTTCTTTTTCTAAAACTGGTACCACATTCAGTTGATTCAGATGAATGGAACCATGAAGGTTAAATTTTCCCATATGACTCAACTACTCATGAATACTCAATGAATATTTTTAGGTCCCTGGGAAGCAACTATCGACCTCTTTCATCATAACACTAATAGCCTATATCGAAGAAATTATATATATCTTCTTCATTTACCACTGTATTAGTCAGCCAAAGGGGTGCTGATGCAAAATACCAGAAATCTGTTGGCTTTCATAAAGAGTATTTATTTGGGGTAGAAGCTTACAGTTACCAGGCCATAAAGCAGAAGTTATTTCCCTCACCAAAGTTTGTTGTACGTGTTGGAGCAAGATGGCTGCCGACATCTGCCAAGAGTTCAGGCTTCCTGGGTGGGTTCCTCTCTTCCTGGGTCTTGCTTCTCTCTGGGCTCAGGCTTGCTTCTCTCCACAAGGCCAACTGTAGACTATCAGGAGAACAGCTCATCTCTTTTCCGGGGGCCTTCTCTCCTTCCTCACGACCAAGCTCCTCTATGTGCTTACTTCCCCGGGATCCAGCATTAAAACTCCGAACTCCCTTCTCTGCAGTGCAGTTTCTCTGTGAGTCCCTGCTCAAGGGGTGGGGACTCAACATCCTACTGATGTGGCCCAATCAAAGACTTAATCATTATTTAATCAAGTAAAAGTAAAACCTCTCAATCCAATACACTGTAATACGCCCAGAGGAAAAGACCAGGTTTCAAACATAATCCAATATTTCTTTTTGGAATTCATCAATAATATCAAACTGCTACAACCACTATAAGGAAATAATTCACTTAAAGAAACCTGCCTAGTTTGTTTTCTGTGCCATTTTTATACTTCTTTCTTTCTAACTGTTCTCTTTTCAGGCTTGACTGGTAATTTGCAACCTTTCCTAATATCTAACTTTCAGTGCACTCTTGGTGGGATACATAACCGGGTAACTCATAGCATTTTCCATGTTTAAAAATGCATGCATTGACTTTCTTCAGTGGATGTTAGAACCAAAGATTTTATTTTATTTTTTCTATTAACTTTTCTGCATGGGATAAAGTACCCAAGGTACCTAGCAGCAGTTGAATTTGGCTCGGAGAAAAAGTCCATGTAGGACAATGCTTTTGGCTTACAGCTCAACCACATTAGGAGTTGTGGTGCATGAAAAAAGTATACTGCAGACTTAAATTTTATTGAAATTCAATGTTCCATAGAAGAATAATTTAATGTATACTCATTGATGAGCTGGGAAGCAAAAATGGATTTAGGTAGGGGACCGTGATGAATTTAGCATGAAGTCAGGGCCAGTCAGCAGAGGAAGACTGCATCATTTCAGTCTAGGTGAACACCAGCTTCCAGCAGGCACTTGAGAGAAAAGCTAAGACTTATTTATCTTTGTTCTTCTGATTCAGAATATATCACTGCCTGACTTAAGAAATGTTTTTGAAATAGAATATTTTTTGAATGAGTGGGTGATTATTATTTTCTGCTCATATTTGCTACTTGAAAAGGTAAACAGGAAGAAGAATATTTAAAATTTATTGGGTTGTACTAGGCATCTCATTGAATTCTCACAATAACCAACACAGCTATTTAACATGCCTATTTAACAGCTACATAAAGTAAGGATTTAAGTGTAGGTGCTTGCTTCAAATCCTAGTCTTTTCACCCAACTGGTTTGCTGTTGATCATAAATTAGAAAGATTTGCAGTTGCAATATTACTACGGGAACACATTTCCTTTTATACCTTTAAAAAATGCTATACAGATAAATATACATATACATCTTGGTAAATATTCACCACTAGGTAATTAGAGTTTGTTGTGTGAAAGATGAAACTTCTGAATTTGAAGGAAATATAACTACATCTAGTACTGTGCGTTTTTTTGAAAGTCTGAAGTTTTCATGGTAAATATAATTTTGATTTTAAAGATTTCCTCAAGGTGTCATTTCTCATAAATTCTGTTAAGAAGTATGGGCTAGTTTTAAACAGCAAAGAAGTAAACTAAGAAACAATGGCCATATGTTAGCACCAAAGGGAAAATGAGATGGGTGGCATAATTCCTTAATTTCCAAAAGAATTTATCAAATCTAATCAATCGATTTACTTTTCCATAATGTTATAAAGTACACAGCAGTGAGGATTACAGTGAAAGTATTTGTAGCTTATTTTTTCATGAATAAATCATTTGCTACAAGGTCTTAGCAGAGAGCTTGTTTACAGACATCATTATGAAGACTGACCAAATATTAGCTTACAGAAAGAGTCTCTCCATTCACAAGCACATACCTTATATTAGGCAATAATCAGAAAATAACCATATGCATACATAAGAACTTCTATACAAAGTTCCTGGGAAAAAGGTGAACTCATCAAATGAGTTGCCCTTTGTTGAAGGAGAAAAAAAAAACTTTGTTTTTTGGGAGACTGAAAGTGGTGATTTAGTCACAATTTATTTCCAAGAAGACTGTTTCCCTGGCTCAACCCAAATAGTTAGGCATTTTCTTTTTTACTCCATATATTATATTTCAATAAAGGTTTACCCTATATAGGCATCAAGCAAATTTCCCCATGTACCCAGTGAAACAATTCTGGTAATTTAAAAGAACTGAATAAATTTCAGCATTAAAAGGCAAACGTAGTGTTTTGAGACCTCCTGCCAAACAGTTGAATTTTCATTTGTATTTACTTAGAGTCAAACCATTGCTCAGAATGACCCTTCACACAAAACAGGTCCACCTACAACTTAGAACTCAGAGCCCAGGACATGAGCCAGAATAAAGAGAAACTGTGCCCTGCATTCAGAGACACATTTGCACATGCATTAAAGCATGAATACATCTGTAATTTACCCCATGGCAAGAAACAGAATGCAAGGCAGTCCTTGATGCAGTAAATGGCTTGGTAGCCAGTAATCAAAGCAATTGTATAAACTTTGTGTTCAGTTTCTACTCAGTGGTCTTGTGAATTGCTTGGGCATAAACTGCTGAATTCTAGACAACTGAAAATGCTGCTAACCTAAACATCGCCAAGTTGGTGGGTTCAGGTGATAGTCCAACTTGTTAAAGCTATCCATGGAGAGAAAAAAAACAAAAAAACAAGACTTTCAGGGCAGGCAGTCTCCGTACTAAGTGTAAGGACACTGCACTTAATTTTCAATTAAGATCTTAGTTCATTCAGTGCTCACTGAGCATTCAACACAGTTAGCTCTAGGCCTATATACCAAAAATCAAGCTACAGAATAATCAATTTGCCAAATGATCAATCTCTGAGAATTGTCAGACAATTTCCTTTTATCTATTCTGGGGTAGCTCACTTTGTACATGTTAGGGTCAGAAAGAGAAAAATCAGGGATAGATAGAAGGGTGGGGTCAAGGACAGTTCAGATAAAGGAAATGAGTATGCAGAAAAAGAAAAGCTGGTAAACTTCTTTTAACTTGGATATTTGAGAAATTCTCTGTTTATAATTTCAGGCACATGCCAAGTTGATATTTAACCAAATTGGAACCAAATCTGTGGTACAGGCTATTATGAAAAAAATGTAATAAAAATCTTCAATAATTGGAAAATGGTTTTGGATTAATTGGCCCATTAAGCAATGTGCTAGATGTGATTGTTTTGCCATAATCCCTTGTGCAGGCAGTTTCTGCAGAGTGCAAGAAAAGGGACCCATGTTCCCATCACAAGGGACTCTTCTCAGTAGTGAAATCATTCAGCTTCCATCTTGGCCATTCTTTTTTCCTGCTTGCCACACTGCAACATTGTCATGATCTGCCTCAGGCTACCCCACTGGGCATCCCACCTCACCCTACCTCAATCCTATCTCTCCACCCAATTCCTTCCATTTACTATCTAGAGATTAGTTACAGACTCAACCTAGGGCTTGTAGTTCCCTTTTGAGTGCTACTAAATGCTTCAAACTCAGACTAGAAATCATATACTTAGTGTTGTAAGTGTGGGAATCAACAGCTTATCTCTTTCATTTGGGTTGTTCATTTCTATACTTTCCAAACTCTATTGGTTGTTTGACTGGCCTGGTAATGGCAAAATGGACAGAAGAGGAAAGAATAAAGTATTTGAGGTTCTTAGAAGTGCAAGATTACTCTTCTGATTGAGACAATTAATAATTGCTTTCTATAGGATGTAGCTTTGAACTGGCTTTTGGGAGATGGATATGCCTAAGTTTGCCAGGGCTGCTGTGATGCATAGCATACACTGGATTGGTTTAAAAAACAAGGATTTATCATCTCACGGTTTTGAAGGCTAGAAGTCCAACATCAAGGTGCTGGTAGGGCTTGCTTTCTCCTAGAGTCTTTAGCGTTCTGGCAATCCTCCACCACGTGGTGATCTCTCCCTCCTTGTGTCTGTTCCTCTGACTTCTGCTGCCTTCTGAGCTTCCACTGACTTCTGGCTTCTTCTGACTTCTGTGTCAGAATTTCCTTCACTGATAAGGACTGCAGTCATATGGATTCAGGCCCACACTGATTCAATCTAGCCAGATCTAAATAGGATCTTCAAAAGTCCTATTCACAAATGAGTCCACACCTTAATTAATAATATGATCTCCAAAGGTCCTATTTACAAATGGGTTCACGCTCACAGGACCTGAGTTATGACTTGAGCCAGAGTTTTGTTGGGGACATGAATCAATCCCCAATAGATATGATGTCAACAGATAGTAGTTATGGTGGTGTGGCAGTTTGACATTATTTATGAATCCCAAAAAGAGAAAGATTATATTTGTAGACTATTCTGGATGTGATACCCTTTGATTATATTGGATTCAGTTGAGGGGCCCTTGATTAAATTGCCTGTTAAGATTAGGGCTTTGATTCCACCACATCAGTAAGGGGTGACTCAGGTTGAGCCCCTGCCCCCTTGGTGGGCCTATATAAATGAACACTCACTCAAGAAGACACATGGAAGAGGAGAGAACTTTGTCATTTTTTATCCTGGGGCCCCAGAGGAAAATGAACCATTTGCCTGATAGATTACAGAGGTTGTTGGGAAGAGAGCCGAGACTGATATAGA
>JAQZBX010003148.1:0-67042 GCA_029593785.1 Cabassous unicinctus
GCAGCGACGAATGTAGGCCATTTTCCATCAGAATATACCATGCAGAACTGGGTGGGAGAGAGTGTGGCCTGTGATGTGAACTGTGGTCTATGCTCAGTGGCAAGGCCCCAGGATGTGTATATCCATTGTGGGTGTAGTACCACGTGGATGGGGAATGGTTGTGTGGGGTGGTGTTGGGGGTGTGGGCGGCGGGGAGCATTGGAATCCCTGTAGTTTCTTAGTAATATTTGGGTAATCTAGGCACCTTTATAAAATGTATACATATATATATAACAAATAACATTTATGTAAACAAATGCACATATATGCATATGTATTATATATCATTTTACAAATAAAAAAAAGGAAAAAAAATAAATATAATTAAAAGCAACTTTAGATTATTCTTGGTTACATAGGCATTAAAATATTTAATGTAAGAATATTTATATGATGGTTGTCAATATGACTGCTTCATAGGCCTGCATGTAAAATAAAGTGGTATTCAGATGAATAATTTAAATTCCTGTATTAAATCAGATAACATATAATAAAAAGCAATCCATTATCTTTAGGAGCCAGAATAAAACCTACAAATTTAACCAAAAAATGTGGGATAAATAAAATGATAAAATAAGAAAACAGTGAATTAAAAGCAGGGAAAATTGAATAATATTTACCTAAAATGAAAGAGAGTAAAAGAGACATTACTTAATAAGCAAAACAAAGAGAGAATGAAGTATTAAAGGAAAAAACTGATTGATAACAAAAATAAGGAAAAATATAATGAGCTAGAGGATAAAACTGTATTGCCATTTAAATCAGAAGAAATGCAAAATCTTGGATCAGATTTTGTCTACAACATTGACAGTATTAGTGGTAAGAGAAATTTCTGGCCATCATAATCAACTACACACTTGAACAAAATGCAGATCAAAACTATTTTCAGGCATTGGAAAATGGCATAATGGGTCAGTTATGCATGAGATAATGGAAATACAAGAGTAGGGATGCATTTTTACCCTGCCTTTCTATACTGCTTGCTGATCAGGGAGATGCAGAATACCAGCAGAGTCCTGAATAACTGAAGAGGCCGATATTGGAATTTCCACCAGTTGAAAAAGTTGTAACATAGAAAATAAGGTATCAAAAGGAAGTGAACTAAATATCAGTATTGGGAATCTCTGTAGATCCTTAGCTGAAGGCTGAGTTTTATATGTGCAGATGGAGAAGCAACATAGCAAAAGTGACTGCTGTAGGCTGAGAGCAGAACATAAATATCAGAATTGAATAAGCACTGGGAGAATCTGGATTTATGGACAATGCCATAAATGCCATGCCTTAGGGCTGAAGATAAAACAAAATAGATCTTCCTTAACAAAAATAATGTAAAGCCTAAGAGTTTCAAAGGCATTGCCAGTAATTTATTGCTGTTCAGAACAAAACTCAATACCCCTGATTGACAACATGATCTAGACTTCCTGCAATGTATCATGTAAAAAAAGACAGCATATTGTTAAAAAATTTACCAAACATAAGACAAAGTAAAAAAATGTGAACCATATTAATTGGGAAAAAAACGTTAATAGAAACAGATTTGAAGATGAAACTGAAGTTTGAATTAGCAAACAAGGACATTAACAGAACCTTAAACATATGTTTAATAACTTAAGGAAAAGATGATCCAATAAGGAAGCATATCAAAAATCCCATCAGAAAAAAAATTGCAGATTAAAGAAAAAATGAAGAAATAGAAATTCTGGAAAGGAAAGTAAAATATATGGTAATTAGAAATTCTTTTGTAACAACTGTTTAAAAATATTAAATATAAATAAACTGTTTACTGCAAATGTACAGATTGTTTTAGCTTATACTGTGATGTAAAGTTCTATGGTTTTTAATTTTTTTTATTTTGTAGCATAAATAAAACCTAAAATTTTGCATTTTAACCACTTGTAAATATAGAATTTAGTAGTGTTAATAGTCACCTTGTTGTTTATTAACAAAATTTTTCTGTCAACCTAAACAAACCCTGTAGCAATTAAGCTTTTACTTCCCATTCCCAACCCCAACCCCAACCCCAACCATGGTCCTGGTAACCCATATACTAGTTTATTGTTCTATTAATTTGCATATTCTCCTTATTTCTTCTCAGTGAGATCATACAATAATGTCTTTTTGGGTTTTTGCACATTTGATTCAACATGATGTCTTCAAGTTCTTGAATGCTATAGAACTTCTTTCCTGTTTAGTGTTGAATAATATTCAACTGTATGTATATATCTATTTTGCTTATCCATCCATATGATGATAGACATTTGGGTTGTCTCCATCTTTTGCCAATTGTAAATAGCATTGCCATGAACTGGTGTACAAATATCAGTTTGAGTCCATGATATCATATTATAAGGGTATATACCTGGAAGTGGGATTGCTAGGTCATATGCTATTTATATACTTAACATTCTGAGGAAACTCCAAACTTTTCTACAGCAGCTGCATTAGCATAATTTTACCTTCACACCAATAATGAACAATTATTCCCATTACTCCACATCATCTCCAGCTCTTGTTATTTTCTGCATTTAGTAGTAGGCATTTTAGTGGGTATGAAAGTGTTATCTCATTCTAATTTCAATTTTCATTGCCCTACCATTAATGATGTTGTGTGTCTTTTAATGTGCTTATTGACTAATTATATCTTCTTTGGAATAAACTCTGTTCAAGTTTTTCTCATTTTTAAATTATGTTGCTTTTCTTTTTGTTGTCAAGTTATAGGAGTTTTAAAAAATATACTGAATAATAACCACTTATTCTGATATGTGATTTCCAAATATTTTCTACCATTCTGTAGGTTTTTTTAAATTAATTTCATGATAAAGTGTTTTGATGGACAAGAGTTTTTAATTTTGATGAAACACCTTCTTTCTATTTTTTTCTTTTGTTCCTGAGCTTTTGATTTCTCTATGTGCCCTCTAGGACCTTTTCTTAAGATTCCTGGCTGCGAAGCAATAGCAGAATATGGTTTTAGCAATGGGAATTTATTGGTTCATGGGAATGCAGCTGGCAGAAATCTAAAACCCAAGTGGCAGAGAGATGATTCTTTCTCCCCAAACACTGTGCTGTTCTGTGGCTAGCTCCCAGAGATCCTTCACCTTATCTTTTCTATCTTGTAGCAATTCATGTGGTCATGTTACTCTCTTGCTGCTGTGGATTCCACTGACTTCCATCTTCTTCTGTGGCTTTTACATGTTATCTGAATTTCATTCTGCTTCTAAAGGGTTCAGTAACTGGATTAAAGCCCAAACTGATGCATTTGACCATACCTTTACTAAAAATGCAATATGCAAGTGTTCTTATTTAAAATGGATTCATATCCACAGTAATAGAATAATGTTAAAAAACATTTTTTTCCTGGTGTGTTATTTGATCTCCAACAGATTTAATAATTTTGGTTCTTACTGTGCCTTTAAAATAAATTTAAAATTGGGAAGTGTTACTGCTCCAATTTCTTCTGTTTTCAAAATTTCTGGGCATTTCTGATTTTACACATTGTTTTATTTTCCTGGGCTATTCTTGCTGAGCAATGGAAATTTATTCACTCATGTTTTAAGGCAGAAAAAAGTCCAAAGGAAGGCATCATCAGGACGATGTGCTCTTCTTGTAGATTGTGGCTTTCAGACAAGAATCCTTAGAGTACTTGGGCAGTGCATAACGAAGGAGAAGAGACCAATAAGCCAGGCACTAGATATTGATATTTGTACTTATGAAACTTATTTTGTGAAATTGAAACTTAGCATTGTATTATATAATGACTAAGAGTTAACTCCTGAAATCCTCCTTGTTGTTATAATGTGGCCTCTCTCTAAGCCAAACTCAACATATAAATTCACCACCTATTTGCCCCATGGGATCTAAGCCTCCTCTTAATCAGAAGCAAAGTGGGCATCAACATCCCAAAATATTCAAGATTGAGTCATAAACAAACACAAGGGGGAAATGCAACTATGGACTAAAGTAGACATGATTATTCTAGTAATTGAAGAACTTATAACATTGAAATAAAGGCAGTGGCCACCGTAGACTCTGAGGGAAGGGAGAGGGAAAAAGAGTTGTAACATGTGGCACTTTTCATGACATTGGAATTGTCCCGCATGACATTGCAATGATGGATACAGGCTGCCATACATTTTATTAAAACCTATAAAACTGTGCAGTGCAAAGTGTAAATTATGATGTAAACTATAGAACAGGTTAGTATCAATTCTTCAAGACGGGTTCATCAATTGTAACAAATTAATGGGGAAAAGTGTGGGAGGGGAAGCGGTTGAGGTATATGGGAATCCTGTATATTTTTGATGTAACATTTATGCAATCTAAATTTCTTTAAAATAATAAAAAATGAATATAAAAAATGCTCATAAAGAAATTGGGGCCTGGATTGTAATCTCTTGCAGCCGTCATATTTATACTTGAGCTCTGCTCTCTCATTGTTATTTCTAAGCCATAAGATGCTATAATTTTGTGTATAACTGAATAGCTACCTCAATTTTTTAAGGGCCTGTATGACACTTGGAATTCAGAGCTAATATTAACCAGGTGTAAAGGTGCTGAAAAAGCAGCATTAATTCTAAAAGACCACTCCAATTAAAGGATCAGAAGGAATCAGTAATCCATTAAAAGATAAATGGGACTAAAGACTAAGTAAGGAGAACCAGGATACAAAGAAATAAGTAATATTATTATAATATTTCTTAAAATATTTAAGGACATAGTAGTACTTAAATATTTTAAAACTTAAAGTACCATGGGGAACAGATAGAAGAAATTCATTTTGTCAAGGCAATTCTTTCTATTTCTGTGGAACACTGTCTAATTCAACCTGACTAGCCAGCTTATTTAAAGTCTCATGGAACCTGAAACAGTGAATGAGATTGTGATATTGTGTACAGTGTTGTTGCAATACCCTGATGCATTTCAGAGTGTTTGGGGAAATAAAATAGAAAGGTAATTGAAAAGTTACCTAAGGGACTGTGAAAATGTAGAAATAAACTTCTTCATCTGGGACAATGGAAAGTATTCTGCCTGAAGAACTAGAAGAAAAAAATTTGAAACACCTGAACTGAGCCTAGGTTATCTATGAGATACTTAAAAAAATATTAATATAGGCATAATGAGAGTCCTAGAAGAAATTAAGGGGAAAGAGTCAGGAGGAACATTGAAATAAAGAAGGGCAGAAAACCTCAAAATTGATGAGAGACATGAATACTCTTCCATGAGTGCATCTAATACCAATCAAGGTAAACCTGAAGAGGAATATGCACAGACACAGCATAGTCAAATTGTACAATGCAAGGACAAGTGAGAATTCTGAAAGCAGTAAAAGTGCCACATTATGTATAATTCCATGCCTCTAAAATTCAGTGCCTATTTTTCATCAGAAACCATGGAGACAATATGGCAGTGATTGTAAATATTTTAGTGCTGAATGAAGGAGGTTGGCACATTAACACTTCTGAATTTTAACTTGTTACAAATCAATATTAATCAATACTAATGCCTAAATAAAATTCCCTTTCATGTTAAATTCCAAAAATGAAATTATAATTATTCCCATAATGAAAGTGTGTAAGTGGTCAATTATTGGTGTTACACCTTGGAAGTTATTGAAATATTTTCCTAATTGCTGGAGTAATGGAATTCTTAAAGCCATCCTGGCTTGTTTTAATTGTAACATGCATAGATTACTCCTGGAAATATTTATCTATGTATGATTCTCAGGGGAACAATTTTCCCATCTTTATTTTCAAACTTTGATCAATTGATTCATCATTGAAATGACAATGGCCTAAAATGCAGAAGCCATCTGTGCCTGAGTCATGGATTGTGTTATTCCAAAGATATATCATTCATTTGTTCAACTCATGTCATTTCCAAGTTCTTTTAGCTCTTTCCTAGTAAATCACAATAAAACACAAAGTGAAAAGCTAAAGAAATTTCCTTTTCTCACAAATATGAGGTAGTACATCAGTGGAGAGAGCACTGAAATAGAAGAGCAGAGATCGGGATCTTTCAGGAATTGTGGAAAATGATTTGTTTTTATCTACTCACTTTTACTATGAAGATATTAATACTTATCTAAGAAGACTGGAGTTAATATTGGACAAACCATGTTAGTAAGATTTTTCTTTAAAACAATTTTAAATGTAGGATGTCTGGATTAGGTTGGCCCTCATTGCCACAAATTATGTATTGCAACATTTTATTATTTAAACTCTAAAATTATACAGTTGTCTTAGGCCTTATTGGGTTTTGCTGAACAAAATTCTGGTATTTATTAGGGTATATACTATGGTTGAATAAAAATTTGTATGACTGGTCATGTTTCATTCAAATGCCTTACTTAAATAATTAGCATTGTGTTGCCTTAATGGCTAAATAGTTACTTATTTTATTGCTTTTGGAAGTCTAATTTCTTGACAATGCAATATTTTCTATTCCCTTGGGAACTCAGGTAGGATTGGTAAAATTTATTCTGAAAAACACAATAAGAAATTATTTTCTTTTAATATATTACATTTATTTATGTTGTTGCTTGTGGATTAAGTGAAATGACAACTTAATTATTATCTAAGTCATAATTAAAGTAGCCACAGGGAAGAGTAAGAGTGAAAAGGTAGAAAGAAATGAAAGTTAGGAAGAGTGAAATAAAAATCTTTCCTGGATATTCCTATCTTTAAACAACTCAGAATTAAAGAATTACCTGTAACAGAATCCAACATTTAATTTATTAAACCCTATTTAGCACCGATTGAAGGAAAGATTTAGGGAGTTATTTATTACGTTTTTTTTTTTTATGTATTCATCCCTAAGGAATTTTGAATCAGTCTTGAGGTCGTATAATCTTCTACAAATAATCTGTAAAATATTTAAATTTCTGATAAAAATCAAGATGTAGTTTTACTAATTCACATGGATCCAATTAGTTCAAGAAAATTCATCTGGATTAAAAACAATAATGGAAGGAAAAATAAACCCCATTCAAATATTCTCCTGAGAAAGATCAGTTCAGATTTACTTGGAAGAACTGCCAATATCACATGAAAAATTTTCAAAGAATTGGTGGAAATAATAAAGTCAGAGAAAAAGAGAAAACGTTCAAAAAATTTTTCGGAGAAGGCAGATTTTAAACTGAATTCTATGCGTAGGAAATAAATAAAAGATACTAAACAGATAAGAACACCCAAACCAAACATTGTAATTAATTGTTTTGAATGACTTTAACACAATATAGTGTTATTAAATTCTTTGCTTAATTTAAAAACTGTTTTAATGACCCGATTGGGACACCACAAAGTGAATCTTACCTTCTTTCAGAAGTGTATAGAGGAATTCACATAAACATTAGCTGAAGTAAGGTTGAGACAAAAGTGCTTATGTAGAGGAAGTAAAAGTAGAATTGAAAAAAAAGTACAAAATGTGATGAATATGGTGAAATCAATCTATTATTCTTCATATGTGATTAGGACTTATGAGGAAAATATCAGCCGTGAAACAATTCTTACCACCAGATCAATAATGTTCCTGAGTCCACAATATTTGATGGTAAATAAAATAGAATTTGGGAACTGAAAGCATGTGTTAATAACTCAGCTCTTTGAGTAAAAGTTGTGTGAGGCTAGGCCTACTGTCCAAAGTTTAGCCCTCTTTAAAACAGCAATGCATTTGAATGATGAAGCAGGCCAGACAGACTAATTAAATACATAAAGCAGAAACTATATAAATAATTTCCTTTATATATTTCAATTTTGCTTATAAATAGAGACACATAATTGAAATTTTATCATCAAATATATTCATTTTTTTGTGGTGTCCCAAATAATGACTCAAAGAGTTAATATTATAATTAAATCATTAAGATATACATGTGACCAGAGCCTTCTGTCAGGTATTACAGCCTTTACCTATAAGCAAAGGCTATGATTAGTAATGTGCATGCAAGCATTTTATCTAGTTCACATCCAGTGATTCATATTATGATTAAAATAGCTATTCATGTGGATTTAATTATCTACTCACCTTTAAAATAACCCCAAAAGAGTATGTTTTTAATATTCCAAAAGTAAAATTATAATATGTAATATCAAGTCAATATTAGAACACATTGAAAAGACTCAGAAGTTATAGAGAAAGTGACTGTGATTCTTAAAGATTTTAATAATATGGGATCAACATTTAGTAATTAAAGTAGCTTCCATAAATATTATTTTAATTGAAAGCAGAAAACTCCAGATATCTTGGATTCAACATTACAACTTAACAAAGTTTGCAAAGGAGAAGAGAAATAAATAAATTCTATCATTTATTGAACACTTGCAGCATGAATGGAATTTTGTACACATTGCTTTGTTTCATCTTTATCACTGCTCTCTCAGCTAATACATGCCAGAGCTAAGACTGAATTCCAGGTCTCTTTCCATGTGCATATATTCCCAACAGTCATATATTACTTCTTATTTTACCATGGCTTTATTTTGCAACCACTATTTGCCCCCATATTGAAAGAAAACAAAACATGGTTCTTGAGGCATATAGATGGTATTAAAGCCATTAAGAAAAGAGAAGGAAATTATGCATAAAACGACTACAATTGAGAGACAATGAAACACTAGCATTCTGAAAGGATTCTAGATTTCATAGCTAGAAAAATAAGCTTAAATAATTATTATTATATTCCTCATTATAACAAATTAAAGTGACCAGAGAGCTGAAGTTTGTGGCCATCTATTGTAAAATGTTCCCAACCATTTAAATTTATACTGCAGTTTCCTTGCTATTAATTTCAACTGGAATGCATTCCTCCATAGGTCAATGAAAGCATCCACCCAAATTGGAGCATTCTTATTTACCAGTACAAACATATAATTTATATTTTCTTTATTCTTTGTTGTTTTCCAATAATGATGGGATTCCAATACATATGTAGAACTCTACATGAATCTGGTTAATAGGGATAGATCCTAAGCACTCAAGCAATAGCCAAGAACTAAAATGTTATTACCAAGGATTTCTTAGCATATTTGAATTGATATCGTGTACATGCTTTCTCTTAAAATATTAAGCAAAATATCTGAAATTTCATCTTACCTGTGGAACAGCAAAAGAATATTTAATTTACACTGTGATTATGATATATTTTGATTGTTTACATCCATTTACACAACTACTGAAACACAAAATAGATGCCTCAAAGGGAATACAATCCAATTATCTTCTGCTTCAAAACAGCAATGCTGATTTACTCAATAATAAAAGTAAATGGCTATGGAATAATGCACTATATGTTGACATTTAAAAAAACTAGAGTTCTTTGACCTCATTTAAAATGGAAACTTAGAAATATTCACATGTTTTAATGCTATATAAGAAATTTTAAGATATGAAGCCTAGATATATACTATAAGCTCAGACATTGGTTAGCAATGCACTTCTTTGATACCAGTTTCCTCATCTTTCAAAGTAACCCATATTATATTGCAAAAATTGTCAATATAACAAAAGATTATAAGGTTACACCACAATACATTTCTTACAGAATCTATTACATAGGGTTATACTGATCCAAATTAATTATATTTCCAGTCTGTTTAATTATGAATAACTGTGTTTGCAGGGAACAAGTAATAAATTCTGAGCTTATTCAAAGGATTATTATAAAAAGTGATAACAAAATTACAAAAAAAAAAAGGCATATGGATGTGGAATTGGAAATATTCAAAGCATAAGGCTCTAAAGTTCTTCATAAGTGTTGCTATTTTATGAATTCAGAATACTAACTTATACTTACTTAGGAGAATTAGTATTAAACACACCCATACACACACACACCAACAAAACTAGAGACAAAAACAGAAATTTAGCATGGTGGACAAGAAATAACCAACAAAAGTTTTACATTTTTCAGTTCTCTAGATGTTCCTGTTGGGACATTTATAAGAAATATTTTTGAGGTCTTATATGTTGGCATGATATACAGCACATAAACATGTCATGGACTATAACTTAGTACTTATATAGTACTAAGGATAGTACTATATTTGAGATCTATCCCTGTATATTAATATCAGTAGTTGGTTCATTTTATTACTGAATTAATTTCCTTTGTACAAGTACCTCAATTTATCCACTCACTAGTTGATGGACAGGTAGATTGTGTACAATTTTGCAATGTAAATATTGTAGTTCAGGTCTCTGTGTGGACATTGCTTTCATTTTCTTGGGTAATTAGCAAAGAGTGAGATTGCTGCATCATTGAGTAATTAGTTTCACTTCATAAGTAACTGTCAGAATGTTTCCTAAAGTAACTACATCAGTTCATTTTTGAACAAGGCTTCCATTTAACAATGTATAAATTCTGAACTTATTCAAATGATTATTATACAAAGTGGTTACAGAATTACCTAAAATGGCATAAGCATGTGGCATTGGAAATATCCAAAGTATAAGGCTCTACAGTTCTTCATGTGTTGCTATCTTGTGAATAATATTTTAATGCTATATAAGAAATTTTAAGATATGAGGCATAGATGTATATTATAATCTCAGACATTGGTTATCACTGCACTTCTTTGAGGCCAGTTTCCTCATCTTTTCTTTGTAAAGTAACCCACATGTTTTTGCCAAAATTAGTAAATATGATAAAAATTTATAATGTTAACCCACAATAGATCTCTGGTAGAATCTATCATATGTTCATCCAAATTCATTATATTCCACTGTGATTAATTATGAAGAGCTGTGTTTGCAGTGATCAATGTGTAAATTCTGAGCTTATTAAAAAGACTATTACACAAAGTGATAACAAAAATTACCAAATATGGCATAGGGATGTGGAATTAGAAATATACGAAGTTTAAGGCTCTGAACTTCTTCATAAGTCTTGCTATTTTGCAAATTGAGAATACTAATTTATAGTTACTAAGAAGATTAGTTACACACACACACGCACACACACACACACCAACAAAACTAGGAGACAAATAGAGAAATTTTACATGGTGGACAAGGAATAACCAACACAATTTTTACATTTTTCTGTTCTCTAAATGCTTCTGATATTTATGAGAAATACTTCTGAGGGCCTTTGGCAGTTTGAGATTATTCACGAATTCCAGAAATAGAGATTGTTTGTAAACTCATCTGTACCTCTGTGTCTGCTCCCCCTTGATTGTATTAGATTCAGCAGCGATGTCTTTGATTAAATTTTGTTAAGATTAGGGCTTTGATTTGACCACTTCAGTAGGGTTTAACATCAGTTAAGTCTCCTCCACCCCCTCGGTAGGCTATATAAATGGGCACTCACTCAATAAGACACAGAAGACAACATGGAAGAGGGAAGAACTTTGGTCCTGCAATGTGACAGAAAGGAGAAAGCTCAAACAGCTCAATCCCCTGGAAGAGACACATGACCTATGCCAGCCTGCAACTGAGTGAGAGGAAGTTGAACCCTTGCAGAGATAGGCAACCATTTTGCTTCAACATGTGGCAACTGACTTAGGTAAGAAAGTAACCTTGAGTTGGACTCTTTAGGGTCTTGTAATTGGAAGCCTTTACCCCAAATATGTACTCTTTATAAAATCCAAAAGATTTCTGATACTTTGCATCAGCACCCCTTTGGCTGACTAATACAGGGCTTATATGTTGGCATGATATAAAACAAATAAACATACCATGGACTATAAACACTCTCAGGATAAAGTATAGTATTGGAGTGGCTGTCTGAAATATTTTAGAGATGGTGTAAGGTGGGCGTCCATGATGAGGTGACATTGAAAGAATTGATTCAACATGGAATTAAGAATTTCTTTGGGGACCCACTTAAAAAGAGGACCAGATGAGCAGACTATGAAAGCTTTCAGGTATTTGAGTAAACACTCCTATTTGAAAGAGAGAATAAAGAAACAAATACTAAAAACAAAATTAAGTGAAACTGAGACAAGACAGGCAGAAGAAAACTGAGTAGAGCAGAAACATTAAAAGGAAAGTTGTAAATAAGGAAGAAAGTTCTGGAATATATAGGTCTCAGTAAGTACAAATGGCAGGAAAATGAATACTGTGGCAGTTTAAGAATATTCATGAATCCCCAAAAGTGAAAGATTATGTTTGTAAACTACTCTATTAATCAGGGTGTGAAAGCTTTGATTGTATTAAATTCCAAGGTCTTAAGTTTACTTGATAAAATTTATTTAGGGCCTTTGATTTGACCACTTCATTTGGGTGAGACTCAAGCTGAGTCATCACCCCCTTGGAGGGTCTGTATAAATAGGCATCCGCTCAAGACGACACAGGAAGTGACAGAGCTCTACAGATGTCAGAGGAGAGAACATTGTCAAGTGACAAAAAGGAGAAGGCTCAAACAGCTAAAGCCTGGGGAAAGATGAGCCATTTGTCTGATAGCCTACAGCAGAGATACCAGGCAGAGATGAGCACCTATCTTGCTTCAACACTTGGCAACTGACTTTGGTGAGAAAGCAACCTTGACTTGGACTCTTTAGTGCCTTGTAACTGTAAGCTTTTAATCTAAATAAATACCCTTTATAAAAGGCAACAGACTTTTGGTACTTTGCATCAGTATCCTTTTGGCAGACTAATACAAATACTATAACTTATAAATAACAAATAAGGTAAATAAAATAATAAAATAAAATAAAAAATTGAAACCATTATTAAAGTTTCAAAAAATTGATGATAATCTGAAATGATATTAATAGACATAAGGAAGATATGAAAACATGGTTTAACAGTCTCAGAAAGTAATTAAAAATAAAATTCGGAAAAATAGAAACAAAGACAAATTTTAAAAGAGAAGGGGGGTAGTAAACATAAAAGTACATTTAATGAAAGAAAAAAGTGGAAAGGGCAGATATAAAGAAAAACAAGTGTAAAATAAGAAAGATAATTACAATTTGAGGGAAGCTGACAGACCTTAAAAGTGCTAAACTATAATTTTCAAAACGTAAAGTCTTGACTCATAGAAATTTTAAATGAATACATGACAAAAAAATACACTATTTCATTTTTAGGAGAATCAGTAAGATGATAAGTCTGACTCAAAGAGCATTTAAGAAGCAAGGGTTTATAGAATTTATTAGAAAATGTGAAACAAAATAAATTTGTTTTCTTTTTAAATATTTGTAAATATAATACATATACAGACAGGTCAAAATATCAGATGTGTAAAGTTTAATGAAATTTCATATCCTGCCAAAAAATTCCTGTAAACCGGACCAAGACTAGGAAGCAAACATTGTCAACAGTAGATAAGACTCCTTTATACTGTCTTCTTGTCACTTTCTTCCTTATAAAGCTAACTCATATATTGAAGCAAAGATTAATTCATGTAGCAGGTAGCTTTAAATGTAGGGTTATTTTAAATAAATGCATAAATATACCATTTACATGTGCCACTTATTTGAATTTTTAGAAATGAATATACTTGGGTAACAACAACCAAGTTATGGAACATTTCCAATACCTTAACCACTCCCTCATTCACTCTGCAATCAAATACCTCACTTTACCCAACTGTTATGGCCACCACTGATGGTTCCTCCATTGTTATAATTTTTCTATATCCAGAATGTGATCTAAAGAGAATCACATTATGAGTTTGGCTTATTCCACTTAGCATAAGGTATTTGAGATTCATCTGTGTACTTGAATATATCAGGAATTTGTTCCTTGTTATTACTGAATTTAATTGCTTTGTACACAGTTAACTCAGTTAGCTTGCCCATTCACTAGTTGATGGACAGGTGGATTTTGTTCAATATGGGATTATAAATATTTTCATACAGCTCTCTATGTGGATATTCCCTTCTTTTTGAGGGGGGTAATTAACAAGAAGTGAGATTGCTGGATCATTGAGTAATTTCATAAGTAATTTCATAATTTTAAGTAATTTCATAATTTCACTTCATAAGTCGGATTGTTTCCTAAAGCGACAGCATCAGTTCATATTCAACCAATAACTGTTGAGTGTTTAAATTGCTCTGCATTCTTTTAAGTGCTTTGAATATTTAGTTATTATTATACATGCTTATTTTAGCCATTTTAAGAGTTGTATGAGATTATACTGGGTTTTAAATTTTATTTCCCTATGACAAGTGATATAGAGTACCTTTACATTAGCTTAGATATCACCTGTGTATCTTCTTTGGTGAAGTGTGTTCAAGTTTTTGCACATTTTTAATTGTTTTCCTTTCCTTTTATTTTCATATTATTGAGTTTGAGAGTTAGTGTATTATGGATGCATGCTTTTTGTTAAACAGCTGTTTATCAAACATTTTCTCCCTATTGTGACTTGTTTGCTTGTTCCCTCAACAATGTTTTTCACAGAGAAGATTTTTTTATGGTGCAGTACTATGTATTGAGTTATCTCCTATGGTTCATGAATTTTGCATTTAATCAAAATAATGGGACTAGTACATGGTCACACAGAAGCAGCCCTGTCTTTACTTTAGAAGTTTTATAGCATTATGCTTCATATTCATTTGTCTAAATTCTGTTTTGAGAGATGTTTTATATATTCTCCAAACAATGATCTAATGTCTCCTTATTTTGGCAAAAGAGTATTCAATTTTGTCAGCACCATTAAAAGAAAAGCGAATGGTTGCCCCATGGATATTCTTTAACACATTTGTCAAAAATAAATTCATCAGTTTTGTGTGAATATATTTCTGAACTCCCGAATTGGTTTCATTTATCTAGGTATTTATCTTCTCAAAAATATTATATTCTGTTGATAAATTAGCATATTGGAACATCCTGATACCAGTTTGTGCATCCTCCGACTTTATTCTTCTTTTCAAATTTGTTTAGCATAGCATATTCATATATTTCATGTAAATTGAAGACTCAATTTTGCTATTAATGAATAAAAAATAGCTTAGTGTTACATTGAACCTGTAGATCAATTTGGAGATGCTTTAATTAAATGATAGGTGCTTCCATTTGGGCTGCTTATTAGGAACATATTTTTTTCTTTTTTTATTTTAATTCAGATTCCGTGACCAAAATATTAACTTATTTGCTAAGTTATACTGTCTGGGTTTGGTGTCTAACCTCAAAGTATTTTTCAAAAAATTCTCAGAGTTTCTTATTAACATAGCCGAGTATTTATTTATGGATTACTATATGGGATCATCAAGACAAGTGAAGACAGTATAAAACACATGATATGTAACCTTGAACTCAGACATCTAATGTTCTAATGTTATATCACATAGAATATTACCTATCTACTGTCCCATCTTATATTGCAAGGAACATTTTTATGTATCTAATGTCCCATTCTGCTGTAAATACTTGTTATTCATAAGTTTAAAATATTCATATTTTATCTCCTCCAAGAAATTCTTAATGAGCTTAAACTGTTTTCCATAACAGATGTTTATTTCTTGGCAATATATATAAGCACATAGTAAATTTTATTAAACAATTATAAATTCTGGCATAGGTTATGCTTCCAAATGATTTATTTACATAAATGTTTATCACCATATAATATCAATATTATGATATTTTATTATATACTAGTATCATATGTCAAGCATTTACATAACTTAAAGATAACTTAAACACTACTTTGTGATTTAATATGGTGATTTAATCCTTTTAGCCTTTAAAAACAGTTTTATTAGTTATCAGTAGATTATTTTAAAGTCACAATTATTTTGGAGACTAAATACGCAATTATTATGTATTAATATTTATGAAATGTTCATGATCACTTACTGACAGAAATATATTTTGAAAATCCACCAAAGGACATTTCTTGGATATATAAAGACCTCATATTGTCATTAAATTAAATTTGAGCAATAACAATAACAGTGCAAGAAGGTGCAAAGGGCCATATGGCAATTTGTTGATATATATTTCAGAAATGATGCAGGAAAACAGGTACTCTTTTGATGTCACACAAGTTGCATCTACCTACAGATTAACTTCTGCTGCTTTTTCACCACTGCTCTGGAATGACTAATGGAAAGTGATCATTGCCAGCAGAGAACACAAACTGGTTTAGTGTGAAAAGAAAGCCCAGTGAGACAAGCTAAATGTAAGTTGAACAAATCTCATTTTTAAGTCATCTGAAACCATTGTAATCAAATATTTTTCACATTTTTTTCTCATTTAAATTAGGTAAAATCTTGTGAAGTGAAAGTAGCTGCTCCCTGCCTAAGAGTTACCTCCTGAAAGCCTCCCTGTTGCTTAAATATGGCCTTTCTCTAAGCCAAACTCAGCATATAAATGCATTACCTTCCCCCCAGTGAAGGACAGGACTCCTGGGGATGAGCCTCCCTGGCATTGAGGGATTACTATCAAGCACCAGATGGTGATACAACTGGAAAAGACCATGAATAAAAGAGGGAAAATGTAAAGGCAAATGAGTGTATACAGCAAAGAGACTTCAAAGTGAATCAGGAGGTCATCAGAGAGGTAATACTTATGTATGTCTCAGCGGGATCTCATAGATGGTCAGGGTAGATGCTACCCCCAAATAGTGGGGCTCATGAGAGCTCTGGAGACACCCAGGCCATACAGTCATGGCAGATATCTCCAGAGTTTGGTGCCTTTCCAGTGGGCCCTGCTTTAGAAATTGTGCTCCCAAGTGGAACAGAGATGAACTCAGATGTGACTTCTCTACACATGACTGTTCTGTCCCTTTTATTTGAACCTATAATTGGTGCTGGAGTTGGTAAGTGTACGTCCAAGAGACTTTAATCTTTGGCCTGTCCATGTCCCAGCTGGGCCCTAAATCTCAAGGGAGTTGCAATACCTACTCTCCAATTCATTGGACTCACCCAGGACAACTAACAAGGAGATGATGATGGACAATGACCAGCCCAAGGGACAGAGAGAGTCTACAACTACAGGCAAGAGAGTCCCATCCATCTGCCCCATGGTATCAAAGGCCTGTCTCAATTAGATGTGGAATGGGCATCACCATCCCAGAATCCTCAGGATTGGAGAATGAACTATGGACTAAAGTAGACTTAAAGTACTCTACCAGTAAAATGTAAAATTATTTTTCAACCATTCACTTGCTAATCCCTTGCATCTCTGGATCTAACATGAGTTTCTTGTAGTCAGCATTGAACAGGTCATATTTCCTTATCCATTCTGCCAATCTGTGTCTGTTGATATAAAGTTTAGTTCATTAAAATTCCGTGTTATTATTGTCAAGGCATTACTTACATTAGCCATATTTTCACTTTGTTTATATGTCATATTTTGTTTTAATTTCCTTTTTTTATCTTTTTAGTTATTTTTTTCTAATAATATTTCTTTGTACACTCTCCTCCTACTCTCTCTCTCCTGTTTTTTTTTTCCCTTTCAATCTGCAGTACTCCCTTTAATATTCTTTAATATTTCTTGATAGGCATGATTCTTGTTGACAAACTCTCTTAATTTCTGTTTATCTGTGCATAAGTTGAACTCTCTCCATTTTTGAATGCCAGCTTGGCTGGGTACAGAATTCTTTTCTGACAGTTTTTTTTTTTAGCTCCTTAACTATGCCATACCACTACCTTCTCACCTTCATGGTTTCTAATAAGGAATCAACACTTAATTTTATTGATTTTCCCTTGTATGTGATGGATCTCTTTTCTTTAGATGCTTTTGATATCCCCTTTCTGTCTTGGAGCATTTGCCAGATTGATAATTATATGTCTAGAGTAGGCCTGTTAAGATTTATATTGCTTGGAGCATGCTGCACTTCCAGACATTTATATTCATGTCCCTCAAAATGGTTGGGAAATTTTCAGCCATTATTTGCTCCAAAACACGTTCTTCCCCTTGCCCTTCTTTTCTCCCTCTGATAGGCCTATAATGCATATGTTTGTCCATTTCTTTGTCATTCAATTCCTTGTGTCCTTGCTGATTTTTTCTCTCTTTATCTGTTTTAATATTTGCCAGATTTCAGATGTGTTTTCTTTGACATTACTAATTCTTTCTTCTGCCCGTTCACATGTGCTGTTATGTACTTCTAGCATATTTTTTTTATTTCTTGCATTCTGCCATTCATCACAGTCTGATCAGTTATCTTTTTATACAAGTTTTTAATTTCATCAATATGAAATATCCTTTTTCTCTTCCTTCACTTCATTTAATTGATTCATGATATTTGTTTGGGCATCCTTGTTTAGTTCCACCTTCTGCATCACCTCCTGTTTTTAAGTTTATTCATTGGGCTGTGCCCTGTCTTCCTGTTTCTTAGTATGGCTTGTAATTTTTTCCTTTGTGCCTAGGCATCTGTTTGTATTGATGCACTTATTCAGATGATCAGCTTCCCTTTCTACTCTAGCATTTTATTTTGGTTTATTTTGTTAGGTTACTTTTTGACACTTAGTTCCACTTGCTCTATATCCTTGTAGTTGTTTCTGTTCCCTTGGAAAATATTAAGACCCTAGGAAAGAAAGAGAGAAGAAGAGAAAAAGAATATTAGTAATAATAAGAAGATAAAAAATGAACCATGAAAGAGTCTGGAAGACATATAAATATTAAGAGTGAAAAATTATTTAAAAATTACAAAAGAATAGTAATAAAAATTTGGAATAAAAAGTGAAACAATAAAAAATAGAATAAATTAAAGATCAGAAAGATGAGAAGAAAAAATATCTAATGGAACAAAATATGGTGGAATGAAAGAAAAGCAACAGAAGAGGGAAAAATGAAAGAAAGAAAGGAAATTATGAAGAAAAAATATGGTGAATAAAAAAAAGGAAACAAAGAAAGCCCCAAAACAACAAACAAACAAACAAACAAAAAACACACAGTTCCCTGTGAGGCCCCTAGGAACTGTCTTAGGTTGCTGGTGCTCATCATTCAATCACACTGTAGCCTGCCTTCCATAAGCAAGTTATAAGACAAAGAATTTAAAAATGAAAAAATGGAAACAATGAAAAATAAAAAATAGATAAAAAAACCTAAAGTGAAAAATAATTCAGTCTATAAGTTCCCTATTATAAGGTGCCAGCTGAATGGATCACTCTCTGGGTCCCTTTTCTTAGGTGGTATCAGGAATCAGACCAGGGACCTAGTATAATTGAGAACATTGTTCTTACACTGAGCTTCATGGACTCCACAGGTGAGAGGGCATTCAGAAATCTTATCTGACTCTCCCAATCCTCTTTTCCTTAGGCAATTTGGGCTTCTAACACTTTGCCCCCTTTCTCTCCTGGCTTCATTCTCTCATGGGCTGGTTAAGTGTCTGCCTCTTCCTAGTATCTCAATTGTCTAGTTCCTCTCTCTCACACAGGTAGTTGAGTGTGACAGCCTGCCCAATCAGATGACCCCTCTCCTCTCCCTGGGGCTGCTTCAGTGCTGGATGGGGTATTTTGACATTTAAATGGCGTTCAGTTGGCCAAACTCACTGAAGAGAAACCACTCTTTGCCCCCTGCCAGACACCCTTGCTCCCAGGGATAAGAAATTTCTTTCTCCTTTCAGTTGGCTGCAGTGAGCCAGGGGTTTTACTTAGGCTATTCACCTTATATGTGGGGTTTAGGGGCCATTCCATTCCCAGCCACAAGGTTGAGTAACTCATGGTTTTAGTTTGGCTTCTTGGTATCTCTGTTCCACTCCCTACTGGATGATATGTAGCACTTGTCTGCAGATCACTAAAGCAACTTCCTCAGATATATTTCCCCCTTCATTGTTTTTGTGACAGATGAGCCCTGCCTACCTACTTCATTGTCATCCTCACAGAAGGCACATAAAATAGCTATTTTAAGATCAGAAGATATTTGTCTCTTATATATGGTATACATACAAATAATATACTAATTATGTATATGTTTTCTAAAAGATGAGCCCAGAATGAATTTATTTTAGAGGGGGTATTGTAGAATTTTTGTTTAGGAATGTATAAAATCTTGAAACAGTTATGTAATACATAACTGCATTTAACAAATAAATAGCTGAGAAAAATATAAGCAAAATGTAAAAGTTTATTTTAGTTATAAGCTGAAATGACTAAAGAAATTAAGAAAAATAATAGGAATTTAAAAGTTATGACTGATTTGCCAAAACATTATAATTTAATGTTTGTGAATATTATTTGTATATTAGGATACAATATCATTTATCAATTCTTATTTTTGATTCTATGATACTCTAGTGTTGTCAATAATAGTTTTTAAGAATATATGATACAATACAGATTTTAAGAATATATAAATTTACCATGTAAGTGTGAAAATAGACAACTGAATTAAATCAGACTGAAAAGCGAGATGATAGAGAAACATACAATACCCAAATGAAAGGACATTTTGAATATGACATTTAATCAAATACAAGCAGCATTCTAAAAATATCAGAAGATAACATAAGTTTAAAAGAGAGGAAGAATTAAGGAAATTTAATGAAAAGTAAAGAGAAGAATGTTGAACGATTCATCAGACATACTCATAAGACAAATAATAAATAAAAGGTAATTTTAAATCCAATTCACATACAGATATTGCAAAACAATATAGGAATAGGTTGTGGAATAGGCAGATAGTAGAATAAAATTCTATTCCTTCTCTCCTTCCACATGTAAATTATAATCCTACTCTCTGCTGCACAGGATGCTTCATACTGCCAATCTTGTGATGAGAGCAAATAGCATGGTGAATAACTGTTATAAAAGCCTGAATAGCATCAAACCATTTAGTTATTGATAAATAGAAATTGAAATCTTGATAAAACATAGCACTTATTGAACATAAGAGGAATAAATTGGATTTTTATGGATGGAATTTATTGTTAATCCCATATTTGTGCCATACACATACTTACTTTTTCAAAAACACATAATCACTCTCAAACATGCACACACACAGGTGCACACATTCATATGAACACCATATATTGATTCATGTCTACTGAGAATCAAATACAAACACCTGGTGGTCTTATTCCCTTAAGTATATCTGATTTTCTTTCTTTATTGCAGCATATCGTAAAGAATGAACAACATTGCACTGATGACAGAATTCCTTCTCCTGGGTTTTGCTAGCACATGGAACTTTAGTTATTACAAGTGTAGTTTTTATTGTAATTTACCTGGCAGAAATGATGGGAAATATCCTCATCATCCCCATGAACACATTGGACACATGCCTCCAGATATCCATGTATTTTTTCTTAAGGAATCTGTTCCTCTTTGATCTATGCCTCATTTCTGTCATTGTGCCCAAAACTTTTGTCAACTCCTAGACACAGAGTAATTCCATTGTTTTAGTTTTCTGCATGCTACCATTGCAAAATAACAGAAATGGGTTGGCTTTTATAATGGAATTTAACAGGGTACAAGCTTACAGTTCCAAGATTGTCTGAATCAAGACATTATCAAGGAAGCTTATCTGAAGTTCTGAAGGTCTCTCTGCTTTTCCTCCAGGTTCAGTTTCTTCCAGGGCTCAGCTGTGGGTGATCAGACAAAATGTCTCATCTCTCCTTTCTCTTCTTGGCTTCCTCTCTTCAACTTCCAGCTATTCTGTGATTCTAGTCTCCAGCCTCTCTCTCAGCCTCCCAGATTCTGAGGGTTTCTCTGTCTTTCTACAGCTGTAGGCAATCCTGTAGTCCTCTCTCAGATGACAAGTGAAAATCACATATCTCCATCTCTGTGTGTTTTCCTCCATTTATATAAGACTCCAGTAAAATGGCTTGGAACTATACTTGGTCCTGAAACCTAATCAAAGTCTTTTAACTGAAGCAATGTAATAAAAAGGGGTATAATCAAAGGATAACTTAACTGAACCTAAGCAAAATGTCCACGCAAAATAGGCTCACATGTACAGGAATGGGAAAGCTTTAGAACATAATTTTCTGAGATGCATAAATGACTAAGACAAGAATATCCTCATCATCACCATAACCTCCTTGAACCCATGCCTGCACATACTCATGTAATTTTTTCTTAAGAAATCTGCCTTTCTTTGATCATTGCCTCATTTCTGTCATTGTGTCAAAAACCTGTACCAACTCCTTGACCCAGCAGGATTCCATTTATTTCTTATATGTATCACCCAAGTATTTCTGGTGGTTTATTCAGGAACTGCAGCAGTTTTCCTCCTCATGACAATGTCCTTTGAATGCTGTGCTGCCATTGGCCATGCCCTGCACAATGAAATCATGCTTGTATATGAAGCATTACAGCTTCTGAAAATGATATAGAAAATGTGCACATTGATGTTTTTCATCTGTTTTCTCTTAGGCTATCTTGGCTTCTGTTTCTTGAAACTGACACTTTCTGGTTTTTGCTACATGACTTGAGAACCATAAAAGTCTTGTCTTCAGATGAGACTGGGACTTCCCTGAGACTAAATATCTCCGCGGCATCTTGGAAACATGTCTTCTGTGACTGAGACTGGTCATAGGAACTTGTGCCTGAATGTTTTGTACATCTTCAATTCTGAAATACAATATTCATTTTCTATAACAAATATTTCTTGGGTATAAACTGGTAGTCTTCTGAGTTCTATTACCTGATCTCATAATTAGTACAATGGTCAATAAAATACTTACTTCTATTTCATGAATATATTCATAAATGCCATTATAGAAAATGCAGGAGGAGTACCTCTTATAAGAAAATTTACTTATCGCAATAGTTATGTGACTTTCCTCCCCTTAGATAAATTACTACACTATTGTGTTTAAATCATTTCAATTTATGTGACATAAAGAAAGGTAAATTTTTATTTGAATTTGTTTCATAGAATTAGTTGCTTATATTTCTTTTAATATAAACTTGCTATATATCTCTTATTCAAAATTTACAAAAATAGATGCTGTTTTTAATTCTCTATTCTTCTTAAATATTACTAAGAAACTGACATACAGAATTGTTGCATGTATGGCTTGTCAGCATTACCTTTTGGCCCTTCCTGTCCAAACTCTAGCATAAGGAATTGAAGGAGGAAAAGGTGTTAATAACCAGCTCCGCAATATCTCTCAGCTAATACTAATCATTGATAAATAGAAAAGCTCATGCTTTAATTATTTTCCAAACATGTATTCCTTAGAAATAATTGGTTTCAATTTTGGGAGATGATATTTATTTATATTTAAACCATCATTATCACTCAAAATTACCTATGATTTAGAAAAACAAATTAAAAATAGAATATTAGTTATCTTAAAAAATAATAGGTTAAAAATCTCATGAATTTTCCACAAACTTATTTTGATTTTAGCATCACCTTTCTATGTTGCTTTATAATTATATACACATATATAATCCTTTGTGGGCTTTGAAATAAAATTTTAATAATGATGAAATATAGCTGATAATTATACACTCTAATATCTCTAATATATCCCCTCTTTTTGATACTGTATTTTAGATGGAGATGAATTTAGGCTTTCATGTCATATTACATTCATGTGATATGTATTATATACATAAAAATGTATTTTAAATCATATACAGATATCCATGAATGTGCTGTACATGTATATGCACTGCCATAACTAATGTATAGTTGTTACTAACTTCTTTCTGTCCAATAATCCCCTCTTATACATAAATTTCAGGATTTTTGAAAAATATGTCTGGTGCAACATCTAACTTCCAGTCATATTAAGACAGACAATTTATTTCTGTTTATTCATTAGATTATGTGAAAATCATAAACTAACAAATGTTACCCATCTGTGATGATTTCAACTAGTTCATCTTGGTGTTTTCCAGGCCACTCCCCTTGGGCTTTTATTTTAAACTCCACATTATATTACAATACCACCATTTAAGAAGTTGATCTTTTCAATGGATATTTAATTTGCTTCCAGTTATTCATTATGAAAATTTATTTTGCTATGATCATGCTTGGCCACTTCTTCCTGAAGAGACTACTGATTTTTCAAGGGAAATACCTTGAAGCACTATTCAAAGAATATATACATCTTAAACTTATCTAGATTATGCCAATTGCTCTTCAAATCAGTTGAAACAATTTATATTCTGAGAAGTGGTGTATAGTCATTCCCATTTCTCAATATCATTTTCAAAACTTGATATTGTCAGTTTTAAAAGTTTTTTTAGATAAATGTAAAAGGGAATGAAATTCAGGTTTTAATGTGGATTTTCCCTGTTTCTAATGATTTAACCATCATTTCAGTTTTACTTTGAATTTCAAACAAAAATTTTATATTAATTCAGATTAAGATTTTGAATAAAATCTCACTGAATTGAAGATAATTTGGCTGAAAATTGAGGCATTATTGAGATTTCTCATTATTGTTTCTGGTGTATAATCCAAATACTCTCATCTCCTTTGTATCTTTAAATGATTTTACAAAATATACTCTCAGACCAGGAACTTTTCCTCTTAGTTGAGAGCTTTACCAGATAATTTACATGTCATATTTTGTTTATATTTCTCTTTTAATTTTAGTTATTCTTGTTAATAATCTTCCTTTCTACACCCTCATCCAAACCTCTCTCTCCTGTCCTTTCTTTCAACCTGCAGAACACAATTCAGTGTTTTTTGAAGTGCAGGTTTTCTTTTGACAAACTCTTAATTTTTTTTATCAGTGAATATTTTGAACTGTCCCTCATTTTTTGAGTTAATTTTTTTTTTATTTTAAAGAAGGTTTATATTGCAAAAATCTTATATAAAAATATAGGGAATTCTCATATACCCGGGCTCCTCCTCTCTCACACTTTTGCCATTAACAACACCTTTATTAGTGTTGTACATTTGCTGAAATTGATGAACACATATTGAAGCCTTATTATTAGTGCTGGGCTACAGTTTACATGATAGATTACACATTACACCACACAATTTTATAGGTTTTAACAAAATTTATTATGGCCTGTATCCATCATTGCAATGTTATACAGGACAAATCCAATATCCTCAAAGTACTCCATGTTAACCTTATTCTTTCCTTTCTCTCCATTCTGAACTGTCTTTGCCACTGCCTTTATATCAATGATACAAGTTCTTCCATTGCAATAATAATTGTGTCTACTTAAGTCCATACTTGCATTCCCCCCTTGTATATGGTAATTCTTAATCTTGAGTATTTGGATATTGTGATGCCCACTCGCTTTCTGAATGAGAGGAAGCTTAGATATCATGGGGTAAATGGATGGATCTGTCCTTCTCGCACATATAGGTACTCTGTATTTTGGGATTGGCATTGTCCATCATCATCCTTTTGTTAGCTGTCCTGGGTGAGTACAATGAACTTGTGCATAGGTGTTGTAACTCTCTGTGATTCAGGACTCAGCTGAATATGAACAGAACATAGATTTAAGTCTAATGGATTTATATTTAATGAGTATAGTGCTAATTATAGGTTCAAATAAATGGGGCAGAAGAGTCATGTGTAAGGAAATTATAAACGAGTTTAATCCTGTTACATTGGGGTGTATATATTCCAAAGTAATGACCTCTGACAGTGTTTAAAATTCCTGAGATTGTCTGCCATACCTATAGTGTTCAGATAGCTCCAGAGCCCTCTGTTAGTCAGTGAAACTGGTGCTGATGCAAAGTACCAGAACTCTATTGGCTTTTATAAAGGGTATTTGGGGTAGAAGCTTACAGTTACCAGTCCCTAAAGAGTCCAACTCAAGGTACCATAAGAGGTACTTTATCACTCAAAGTCTGTTGCCACTTGTTGACACAATATGTCAGGTGAGGTCTGAGAGGATTCAGTCTTCATTCTTCCTCTTAAAGTTTTGGTTCCATATTCCCAGCATTTTCCCATCTCAGCTGTAGGCTGGCATAATGCTCTCTCTCCCTGGGGCTCATTTCTTTCCAGACTCAGCTGCTTTGTTCTCTTCACAAGGTCAGCTCTAGACTATCAGGCTCACCGATCTTCCCAAGGCCATGTCTATGGGGAACTCTCTCTTCCTGTGTATCAAGTTCTGTGTGTTCTTGATTGAGTGTCCATTTATATAGCCAACCAAGAGTGTCAGGGACTCAACCTTGAATGCCCTAATCTTAACATAATTTAATCAAAGGCATCTCAGCTGAACATAATACAATCAAAGTGTTATCATGCCCTTAGGAACAGACCAGTGTACAAACATAATCAATATGTCCTTATTGGAATTCAAAAATAATAACAAACTGACACAATCCCTCAGCAGCCCTGCTGTTTGAAGCACTGTTTACTGTGGCAGTCAATGAGATCCTGCTGAGACATGTACAAGCGTATCCACTGGAATGATGTCCCAACTCACTATGAAATCTCTTAGTCATAAAAACTCCTTTGTATTTAATATTTCCCGTTTTGGTCAATTTCTTTTTCCAGTTGCATTGTTGTTGGCACTTTGTAATAATACCTCAGTGCCACAGAGGCTCATCCCTAGGAATCATGTCCAATGAAATTTGGAAGGTAGTGATTTTATATGCTGAGTTTGGTTTAGTGATAGGCAACATTTGAGCAACATGGAGGCTTTCAGGAGGTAATTCTTAGGTAACATAAAACACTAGGCTGTTTATATTGCTCAAGAAAAGGTCCCTATATACAACCATCAATATCAGGAGCCTAGCATAATGGTCTGTCCTCCTTCAGTAGGCACTGCCCATGTAATGGGGGGATTCTTGCTGCTCGATTAGAGAATGGAGCAAGATGTCCCAGGATGGGAGTTCAATATTCCCTGTTTATTTTGTTGGTCTCCACCCAACAAGACAATGCCCCATGACCACTTGAACATATCCATATGCAATACAGGCTTGTCCCAGGGGCACCCTCACCACACGCCCCTCATCAGAAACACCCCACACCTGTGATTCTCCCGATCATGGTTGTGATCCTTCTGTGATCCAAAACTTCTCCAAATCAAAGTTTAAAAATAAACAAATAAAAATAATAAAAATAAAATACAAAAATACAAAAATAAATAATAAAAAGTACAATACAGAAGTGTTTTCTTCAATGTTTCTTTCATCAACATAAAATCTGTCATCTTTTATGTACAGTGACAAGGTCTTCCATATGTTCTCCATTTTCTTATTTTTTTCACATTTTCTTCAAAAAAGCTTCACTTACAGAAAATCACATAGAAAATAGAACAGATTCCCATATACCCAACCACATCCGCTTCTTCTCCTTACCCCTATTAACAACATTTTATGTGTTTATGGTACAGTTGTTACAATTGATGTACAAATATTGAATCATTGATACTGACCATGGTCAATGGTTTACATAATGGTTTACATTTTGCACCATACACCCTTATAAGTTGTGACATCACTAATTCTTTCCTTTGCCTGTTCACTTCTACTGTTATGTGCTTCTAGCATAGTTTTTAATTCTTGTATTGTGCCTTTCATCAGCATCAAATCCATTACCTTTTTATATATGTTTACAATTTCCTCACTATGCTCCGCCAGAGTCTCTTAATATATTTTATCTCATCTTTCACTTTATTAAGTTAATTCTCTTATTCATTTGGACATCCTTGATTAGTTATTTCACTTTCTACATCTAATCCTGTTTTTCAATTTGTTAATTACACGGTGACGTATCTTTCCGTTTCTTAGTAGGGCTTGTAATTTTTTGCTGGTGTCTAGGCATCTTTTTATCTTAATGGGCTTATTCAGATGGGTTGGTTCTTTCTAATCTAGGGCTGTATTTTGTTATGTGTTAATGTTCCTCTTTGATACTTTGTTACACAAATTCTATATCATTGAATTTTTCCATGTTCTCTTTTTTCCCCCAACATCAATGATTTGATTTTTTCCATTTGTAGAATCACAAAAAATCTATAGTAGAATAACAATAAGTCTACTTTAGTCCATAGTTCATTCTCCAATCCTGAGTATTCTGGGATGGCAATGCCCACTCCACCTCTAATTGAGAGGTGATTTTGATCCCATATGCCTGATGGATGGGACTCTCTTGCTTGAAGTTGTAGACTCTCAGTTTCTTCAAAGGGTGTTTGTCCATTATCTCCTCTATGTTAGTTGTCCTGGGTGAGTCCAAAGAACTGGAGAGTATGTGTTGCAACTCAGTTGAGATTCAGGGCACAGCTGGTACATGGACAGTCCAAAGATTTAAGTCTCTTGAACATTCACTTACCAAATCTAGCACTAATTACAGTTACAAATAGAAGAGATATTAGAGCTATGTGTAGGGAAACCACAACTGAGTCCAACTCTGTCTCACGTGGGAGCAAAAATTCCAAAGTAGGGCCTAATGGCAAAGCAACAAATTCCCTAGCTACCTGACTTACTAGAGTGTCTGGATGTCTCCAGGGCCCTCAGGAGCCCTGCTGTTTGGGATAGTACCTACCTTGGTTGTCAATGAGATCCTACTGAGACATATAACTGTAACTTCTGGAATGAATTCCTGACTCACTTTGAAGTCTCTTAGCCATATAAACGCATTTGTCTTTAAATTTTCCCCCTTTTGGTTAAGGTCTTTGTCCATTTGCATTGCTAGTTGGTACTTGGTAATAATCCATCGGTGCCAGAGAGGCTCATAGCTGGGAGTCATGTCCCACAATTATATGCATTTATATGCATTTATTTGTAGAGTTCAGCTTAGATAGATGTCACATTTGAGCAACAAGGAGGGTCTCAGGACCTAACTCTTAGGCCCCTTATAATGCAAGGCTAAGTTTCAATTTCAAGAGTAATGGTTCATAAGCACAGTCATCAATATCAAGGGCCTGTCAGTAGACCATCCTTCTTCACTTGTCATTGACCTTGTATTTGGGGGATTCTTGCTGCTCCAATAGAGAATGTGGCAGAGCTCCCCAGAATGGGAATTTGATATTGTTTCAGTTATTGTGTGAACTCCACCCACCATGACAATGCCCTATGAACATTTGAACACATTTATATGCCTTATATGTATACCCAGGTGAACTTCCTCCAATATATACCCCATAACTGACACCCCTCACCAGTGATTCCCCCCTTGCCACCGTTGTAACCCTTCTTTGATCCAAAGACTCTTCAAAAATGAAGCCAATAATTTATCCACATAAAATTAGTAAGAAAATGAAATAAAATACTCAGAGCATAGGGAAGAATAGATAGAAGAGATAAAGGATAGCAGTAATAATAATTTTAAAAAGAAAAGGACAATAAATGAGACAGTATAAAAATATGTAATGAGAGTGAAAATCATTAAAAAATCAATAGAGTAAGAATAAAAAGTTGGAATTAAAAAAGAAACAAGCAAAAATAAAATAAAATAAAAGACAAGAAAGATGAGAAGAAAAAAAAGAAGACCAAGCAAGAGAAAGAGAAATGAAAGAAAAGCAAAGGAAGATAGTAAAATAAGTGAAAGACATAAAGAATCTAAGTAGAAAAAATAAGTTAAAAGAAAATAAAGAAAGAAAAAAAGAAAAAAAAAGGAAAAAACAACAAAAAATCCAGGAAAATGGTGCCAATGCTCATCAATCTATAACCCTGCAGCCTGCCTTTCACAGGTAAGGTGCTGAGTTTAACAAATAAAATATAGAGTAAAAAAATAAAATATAATAAAATAATAAAAACAATATAAGATCAGAAAACCTAAAAAATAAACAACCTGTTTTTATAAGTTACCTGTCACAAGGTACTCGCTTGGTGCCTGACATTCTGCTGGATTAATTTCTGGACCTCTTCTCTTAGAAGGTACCAGAAATTTATCCAAGGACCTTGTTTATCTGAGACAGGTGTTCCTCCCATGAGCTACACACACTTCACAGGTTATATAGGCTTCTGAAAGCTTATCAGGCTCTCTCAGCCCTCATTTCCCTCAGGTGATTTGGACTTTTAACAATTTGGCAGCTATTTCTCTTGGTGTTTGTTTCTCCAAGACTGGTTGGGCATCTCTCTGCCTACCCTCTCAATGACCTAGCTCCTCTCTCTCCCAGGGCAGATGGGTGTGAAATCCTGTGTGATCTCATCCCCCATCCCTCTCCCTGGGACTACTTCAGTGCTGGCTGGTGTCTTTTTTGACACCCAAAAGGGTCTCCGTTGGCCAAATTCACTAAAGGGAAACCACTCTCTGTCTGCTACAAGACACCACTTCCTCCCAGGGAGGAGGACATTTTTTCCCCACTCAGTTGGCTGCAGTGAGCCAGGGGTTTTATCAAAGCTATTCACCTTAAGTGTGGGATATATGTGCCATTCCCAGCCACAGGGGAGAGTAACTCCGTTTTCATTTGGCCTCTTTCTCCCCATCCCTCTCCCTTCTGGATGATGTGCAGCACCCTCCTGGTCTGAAAATTCCAAAGCAGCTCCCTCATTTAGCTTTTTATGCACCCTCCTTTGTTTTTGTTACAGTTTTTGCTTCATCTACATGCTCTGGTGCCATCTTTCCAGAAGTCCCCTCATGCATCCATTTTTTAGTTTCCTCTGGATAACATATGGATTAAATCATAGAGATATGGAACCCAGGATCATAGAGTCCTTTAAGTATTTTAAATTCCTGATAGAACTTTTGAGGATTTTACTGTAGCTTGGGAAATTCCTTCATTAGAGCACATAATTAAGCCTTTGCATAGAGAGAAAGTTGTCAATGTTGGTTCTTCATTAACCTCAGAGGGCTTGACATCCACATCTGGAAAGTAAAATAACTCTGTTAGTGTGATTGTAGGGAGGGAATATTCAGGGAAAAGTAGATAAAGAGAAGTTAGAGCTGGGGTGTCACAGATTTGAGTGCTCACTTGCATTAAAGATTTAACCCTTTATTTAATCATTCCCTTTTTAGGAGTCCTTTTGGGAAGTTATTTTAGAGTTTTTAAGTTTTAGAGACACCTTAACATACCAACTGAATTAGGCATCCTGTTTATTCTACCTCATGCTGGAGCCAGCTTTTGAGGCATACTTCTATAATGAGTAATCTTATTCAGCTTAAATATTCCTCCTAAGGTCCATTGTAATTTTAATTTATCCTTAATGACATTTTGGCATTTAGTTAAAGTGCGACTCCATGCTCCATGACACGTTTTTATTTTATTTTATTTTATTATTTTATTTTTAAAGAAGATTTAGATAATATAATTGTCACAATGAAAATATAGGGGATTCCCATATAACCCACTCCTTCCCTTCCTAGATATTTCCCCATTAAACATCTTTCATTAGTGTGTATATTTGTTACAATTGATGAACACATACTTAAGCCTCAGTACTAACCATGGTCTATAGTTGATGTTATTGCACCACACAATTTTCTAGGTTTTGAGAAAATGTATAAGGGCCTTTATCTGTCATTGCAATATCATTCAGACCAATTCCAAAGTCTGAAAAATTCCTCATTTTACACCTATTCTTCCATTTCTCTCCCCTCAGAATCTCTTGTGATCTTGCCTTTATATCAATGCTACTAGATCTTCCATTGCTGGAATAATTGCATCCCTCCCTTATGTTTGTTCATTCCTCAGTCTTGAGGATATTGGATTGGTAATGCCCACACTGCTTCTCATTAAGTGTGGGCTTTGATTCCATACAACTGTCTTACTTGAAGTTGTAAATACTCTCTGTTTTTTTGGAAAAGACGTTGTCCATAATCATCCATTTGTTAGATTTCCTACATGAGTCTGATGAACTGGAGAGTAGTTATTGGCTGCAACACTGCTGAGATTCAGAGCTCAACTGGCATATGAACAGACCAAAGATATAAGTCTCTGGGACACATTTTTAATGGGTATAGAATAATTATAGTTTCAAATAAAAGGTGAATAGGAGTCATTTGTAAGGAAATTATAAATGAGTCCAACACCAAAACATTGGAGGGATATGTTATCATACATTCCAAGATCAGGCCCACTGACAGAGTGCTGCCTGGAATTGTCTGCCATATATATGGTGACCAGATGTCTCTAGAACCCAAAGAGTCTCCTGTATGAGGTACGGTATATTGTGGCAGTCAGAGCGATCCTCTAAAGATGTACATAAGTGTAACCTCTGGAATGACATCCAAAATCTCTTTGAAATCTCTTAGCCATAAAAACTGATTTGTATTTAATATTTCCCTTTTGGTCAAGGTCTTTTTCCAAATGCATTGCTTATTGGCATTTGGTAATACTCTGTTGGTGGCAGGGAGGCTTTCCCCTAGAAGTTATGTCCCACAATGGGGTGAGTTACTATGCTGAGTTTGGCTTAGAGAGAGGCCATATTTGCACAACAAGGTAGTTTTAAACAGGTAACTCTTAGGCAATATTTATTTCTCAGCTAAGTTTCAATTTCACATGAACAAGGTTCATAAGTACAAGTATGAATATCAAGAAGTTGACATATTGGTCTCTTCTCCTTTGCTAGGAATTGCCCATATACTCTAGGGATTCTTGCTAGTGTATTAGAGAATATAGCAGGAAAACCCAGGAGGGGAATTCAATTTTCTCTTATTGTGTAGGTCTCCACCCACTGAGACAACACCCCATGACAATTTGAACACATTCATACTCCATAGTGGTATGCCACAGGTTCACTTCTCCCCACACTTGCCTCCACCTCTGAAACCCACCACCAGTTATCCTCACCTGTCACAGTTGTGGCCCTTCTGCAATCCAAAACCTCCCTCCATACTTCTTAAACATAAAAGGTTTATTTGTTAGCTGGGAACCCTTACAATTTGAAAATTCAATAGTAAACCAGCAGCAAAAATGCTGTGGATCCCCCACAGTGAGTAGAAATTCTTTTAACAAAACCAAAGAGTAAGAACTTAGGTCCCTTTATAGGGACCTTCCTGCCAAGAATAGTCAACCTCTTAACCCCTGACAGGAATTCCTTGAGATCACAGAAGTCAACCACAAAAGAAGTGGAACTGCATCTGAGTCGAAGTCAACATGGACCCCGAAAAGACAGGGAGGGCAATAAATTCAAAGGATACCAGTTTGTTGTGATTTGTGCTGTGATTTGTTTTATACATAGTCAGTAGTTTCTACAATCCATTCTTCACTGCCAAAATAACGGTTAAAATAAAAACTTGACCAAAATTTGCTTAATACTCAGAGAGTTAATTGAACTAATTCATGAATTGGAGAGACTCTACTTGCCATGAGGTAGACATGAGTTCTGCTGAACAAATGGAAGAATGGATTTTTATAGGCAGATAATAATCAAGTACCTTAGGAGGCTATTCACATTGGTAACTGCATTGAAGAGTATTGCTTGCGAATGAAGGAGTTAATTGAAGTAATTGTTTGGCTGTAATTAAATTTGGTTTTCTGGGAAATGTGTGCATTTACAGTAAACATAAACTCACTTACATTTTTTTTTCTGACATTGGTTTAGCACAGTTGCCTCCATACAGGGCTTCCTAGATTTATTTATGATTCTTTGTGCCTAAAATTTTTACTTGTATTTCTTCATGTGAAATAATAATGAAAATATTTTATACAGTGTCACCATTAATATATAATAGCATGTAGACTCACTTCATATGAGTTGAAAATACATGGTAGAAGTTAGTCATCAGAGTATAAATTGAATGTGTCTTGCTCTTCATGCAGATAGGTATTTAAAGAAAAAAGTTTGAGGTTATTTCCAAGAGGGGAAATAACATAACTTAAAAAAACATCAAGTAGTAGTTAATTTTTTTTGCATGAGTGAACATTTCAAGTTAAAGAGCCATAAGAAATAAGAATCATAGGAATGATTGGAGATCAGTTGAAGGAAATTTGTATTAAATATAGTAATTTATAAGGATAATATTGGAATTATAGTCAAAAATGTCCAATAAAATTTATTAGAATATTTTCATAAATTTTGCAGTGTCACAATTTTAGATACTACATTTATCATAGAGTTGAATTTTTAATGAATAAAAAAAAACAATTTAGATTACAAACTCTTGTTAGTGGACAAATACAAAATCTTTTTGAGATTAATTTTTTAAAGTAATCTTTTTATGGGCCAATTTGGCTGCTTGTTTAGAAGGGCCGTCCTCATTAAGGAATGCCTGATATGAACCACTTTATGACACAATAGCTGACATTTTATTTACTGTAGTTTATTCTTCATATATGCATTCACCAGTTTAATCTGTAGCAAGAATAGTAAATAGGTGTTTTCTCAAGGGTGAAGTTCATTTGCTTGGTTTTTCCAAGAAGAACTCTAGATAATTGAACTCTTTAGGGAATAATGAGTGTGGTGCATTGATCATCAATCAGATGTTAGCATATTAATTACCCTGGCATGGGCTGGAGGGATAGGAAGGTGGCATGGTGAGGGTGAATAGTATGGTCTGCAAGTGTTCCATTTAGCACCACACCAACTCACCCATTGGGGAATATTTGCATTTTAATTACCCTAATAGTTTTCTATTAAGGCTTTTGTACAACTTCAATCACTTATGTGTCAGTAACTTTAACTTCCTAAATTCTTTTGAGTGAATGAAAATTTTTTTATATAATTTCAACTTTTATCAGTGCAAGAACATGTAGATCCCAGGTTCAATCTCCAATGCCTCCACAAAAATTAAAAACAAATGAAAAAGCTACCTCTTATTGGGGAGGAGATGTAGCTTGGTGGTTGAGCATCTGTTCCCATGTAAAAGGTCCTGGATTCAATCACCAGTACCTTCTTTAAAAAAGATATGTGGAAACATTATTAAGTAAGATTGCATGTGATTGAGAAAGTATACCTGCTCATCTATTTAAATGAAAAGATAAAAAAATTGGTGACAAGAATGAAAAAGAACAAAAAATTAATGAGAAAAAAATAGAGTCGAGGACTGGCACTATACAACTTTAAGACTTACAAAAAATTTTGTGATCAAAATGGGGTGGTGATGGTGAAGGAATAGACAAATGGAAGTGCCCATCACATGAATACAGTAAATATAACTTTAATAAAGGAAAATAACAATCCAATGGAAAAATCTTTCCAAAAAATGGTGTTGGAAAATCTAGACATGTATATAAAAGAAATTAGTTTAGAAAGAGATCTTACACCTTTCATAAAAATTAACACAAAATGGATCAATGACCTAATGTAAAATTCAAAGCCATAAAACTCCAGAAGATAATATAAGAAAAAATATTGGTGACCTCGAGTTTGGCAATGAATATATAGATAAAACAACAAAGTATAATTTGTGAAAAATATGTTGCACTTAATTAAAATTTTAAAAAAATCTCCTCTGTGAAAATCTTTCTTAATATAATGAAAAGGCAAGCCATTGACTCTGAGAAAATACTTGCAAAGCATTTATATGACAAAGTTCATATATCCATAATATATATGGAAAACTTAAAATTTAACAATGAGAAAACAAAAAAACCCAATTACAAATGGACACAAATTCTGAACAGCTACCTCTGCAAAGAAAATATACCAATGGACAATTAGCATATGGAAATATGTTCAACATCATATGTCATTAGAGAATTTCAAATTAAAACAAAATGGACACCATATAATGGTATTAGAATGGCTAAATTCCAAAACACTGTCAACCCCAAATGTTGGTAAGGATGTGGAGCGTAAGTACACTCATTCATTGCTGGTTACACAGTCACTTTGGAGGACAGTCTGGCAGTTTCTTACAAAGCTCAACATAGGATTTTCATGTAATGCAGGTATTGTGCTACTAGGTATTTATTCAAATGATGAGAGCATATGTCCTAACAAAAATATGCACATGAATGTTGATAGCAGCTTTATTTATAATTGCAAAATATTGCAAGCAACCAAGATGTCCTATTATGTGTCTATGCATGAAAAACTCTGGTATATCCATACAATGGAATATTATTCAGAAATAAAGAGTTGTGATATCAATCTATGAAAATTCATGGAGGAAACATAAATGCATATTCCTGTGTAAAATAAGCCAGTCTGAAAAAGTCACATATTATTTCATTCCAAGTATATGACACTTATAGTTTTGTTTTTTTTTTCAAATTGTAACCAGGTGTAAGGATGATACCTCTTTGCAGTTTTGATTCACATTTCTCCAATAACTAGTGTTGTTGTATATCTTCTCATGTGCTTTTTAGCCAATGGCATTTCAATTTTGGAAAAGTGTTTATTCAAATATCTTGCCCACTTTTAAAATGAGTTTTTTGTCTTTTTATTTTCAAGATGTAAGCTTTCTTTATATATGCAGGAAATTAGACCATGTATAAAGACTAGAGATTAGACCATATATAAATATTTGGAAAGGGTTTCCAAAATGTTTTCTCCCATTGTGTAGACTGTTTTTTACTTTCTTGACATTTTGAAGTAGAAAAGTATTTAATGTTGAGGAGATCTCATCTATTTTTCTTCCATTGCTCATACTTTGGGTGTAAAGTTTATGAAACCATTTCCTGCTACAAGATACAATAGAAATGCTACCCTTCATTATCTTCTAGGAGCTTTATGATCTTGCCTCTTATATTTAGGTCTTTAATTCATCTTGAGTTAATTTTGTATAGGACATAATTTAGGGTTCCTCTTTTATTTCTTTTGGATATGAATATCCAGTTCTCCAAGTGACATTTGTTGAAGAAACTGTTCTGTCCCAATTGAGTGTGCTTGCTGGCCTTGTTAAATAGCAGTTGGCCATATATGCATGGGTCTATATCTAAAACCTCAATTTGGTTCCATTGGTCAGTATGTATATCCTTGTTCCAATGCCATGCAATTTTGACCACTGTATCTTTTTAATATGCTTTAAAGTCAAGTAGTTTGATTCTTCCAATGTCATTTATCTTTTTCAAGATGTTTTTGGCTATTCAGGGTTCCTTAGCATTCCAAAGAAATTTGACATTTGGTTTTTCCATTTCATTTAAAAAATATTGAAACTTTCATTAAGACTACATGAAATATGTAAATCAATTATGTTGGATGAGCCTCTTAATGATATTTGGTTTCCAACACAGCAACGTGGAATATTCTTCCATTTATTTAAGTCTTCTTTGATTTACTTTTACAATTTTGTGTAGATTTCTGTGTACAAATCCTTTACATCTTTAGAAAAGTTTATTCCTAGGTATTTGATACATTTAATTGCTATGGTAAATGGAAATTTTTTTCTTGATTTTCTCTTCAGATTGCTCATTATTAGTGTACAGAAAAACTACTGATTTTTGCTTGTTGAAATTAAATTGTGTCACTTTCCTCATTTCATTTATCAGCTGTAGAAGCTTTGTTGTAGATTTCCTGGAACTTTCTTCATATAGGATCATATCATATGCAAATAGTGAAAGTTTCATTTCTTCATTTCCAATTTGGATGCCTTTTTTTTCTTTTTCTTGCCTAAGTGCTTGAGTAATAACTTCTAATACAATGGTTAATAAGAGTGGTGACCATTGGCATTCTTGCATTGTCCCAGATCTTAGAAGGAAAGAATTTAGCATTTCAAAATTGAGAATGATATTAGCTGTGGGTTTTTCCTTTATGCCCTTTATCAGGTTGAGGAGTTTCCTTCTATTCCTATATTTCACTGTTGTTGTTTTTTAAATCAAGAAAGCATTCTGTATTTTGTCAAATGCCTTTTCTGCATCTATACAGAAAATAATTTGAAAAATTTCTTTGATCTGATAATGTGGTGTGTTACTTTGATTGATTTTCTTATTTTGAACCACCCTTGAAAACTTGGGATAAAATCCAATTGATAATGGAGTATAATCCATTTGATGTGTTGTTGGATTCAATTAGCAAGTATTTTGTTCAGGATTTTTGCATCTAAGATCATTAGATAGATGGCATTTAGTTTTCTTTTCTTGTAGCATCTGTATGTGACTTTGGTATTAGGGTGATGTTGGCATCAAAAAATAATTAAATATTGTTCCCTTCTCTTCAATTCTTTGGAAGAGTTTGAGGAGAATTAATATTATTTCTTTCCGGAATGATTGGTAGAATTCAGTTATGAAGCCATCTGTTCCTGGGTTTTAATTGGTTGGGGAGTTCTTGATTACTAATTCAATCTCACTCCTTTTGGTTACTCTTTTGAGTTCATGTATTTCTTCTTTTGTCAATATAGGTTGCATATGTGTTTGTAGAAATGTGTACATTTCAACTAAATTGTACATCACTTTGGCGTACATTTTTTAAAAGTACAATCTTATGATACCTGTATTTCTGTGGGGTCAGTGCTGATTATCCCCTCTCTAAATTATTATTTTATTTATTTGCATATCCTATCCATTTTCTTTGTTAGTCTAGCTAAGTGTTTGTCAATTTTATTAATCTTCTCAGAAAAACAGTTTTTTGTTCTGTCAATTTTTTCTTATGTTCTTTTTATTCTCAATTTCATCTAATTCTGCTGTAATATTTTGAATTTCCTTCTTTCTGCTTGATTTGAGAATAGCTTATTGTTCTTTCTCTAATTCTTCCAGGTGTGCAGTTAGGTGTTTAACTTTAGGTCTTTCTTCTTTTTTAATATAGGTATTTAGGTGTACAAATTTCCCTCCCAGCACTGATTTAGCTGCATCCCATTAATCTTGATATTTTGGGTTCTCATTTTCATTTCTTTCAAGATAGTTCCTGATTTCTCTGACAATTTATTCTTTGTTGCACTGATTGTTTAAAATTGTGTTGTTTACTTCCATATATTTGTACCTATTCTGGTTCTCTGTCCATTATTAATTTCCAGCTTCATTCCATTTTTGTCATAGAAATTGATATTTATAATTTGAATTTTTCTAAATTCTTTAACACTTGTTCTATGACCTAGTATTTGGGCTATCTTGGAGAATGATCCATTAGCACTTGAGAAGAATGTATATCCTGCTGTTTTGTCATGTGATGTACTTTATATATCCATTAGGTCTAATTTCTCTAATGTGTTATTCAAGATCTTTGTTTCTTTATGAAGTCTCTATCAAGGTGTTCTGACTCATGTTCATAATGGTGTATTGAAATCCCCCAATATGATTGTAGATATATCTATTTCTCCTCTTAGTTTTGCCAGTATTGGCTACATTTATTTTTGGGAACTCTCGTTAGGTGCAGAAATATTTAGAATTGTTATTTTCTCTTGGTAGATTATCTCATTTATTAATATATAGTGTACTTCTTTGCCTCTTACAACAGTTTTGCATTAAAGTCCCTTTTGTCCATTACCATAGGTATTTCTACCCTTTCTTGATTATTATTTCAGTGTAAAATCATTATCCAAACTTTCATTTGCAACCTGTTTGTATCCTTCAGTCTAAGGTGAGTTTATTATGACAGCATATAGATGAGTCATATTTCTTTATCATTCTGCCAATCTGCATCTTTTGATTGGAGACTTTAATCCATTAACATTCAGTCTTATTACTGTAAAGGTAGTATTTACTTTACCAGATTTTGTTTGTGCTTATATATGTATGTTCTATTTTTATTTTTAGTCATCCTTACTAATAAGCTTCTTTTTTACACTGTTCTTCAACCCTCTCTCTCTCCTGTATTTTTCCTTCCAACATGCAAAACTCCTTTAGTATTTCTTGAAGGGCAGGACTCTTGTTGATAAATTCTCTCAATTTTGTTTTATCTCTGAATATTTTGTACTCTCACTCATTTTTTAATGAAAATTTTGCTGAACACATAATTCTTGGCTCATAGATTTTTCTTTCACACCTAAACTGTGTTTTACCACTGCCTTCATGTCTCCATGGTTTAAGATGAGAAATCAGTTTTTAAACTTATATGTTATGAATCTCTTTTACCTTATTATATTCAAGATTCTGTCTTTGTCTTGGGCATTTCACATTCTGATAAATATGTTTCTCAGAGTAGGTCTTCCAGGATTGATTGTGCTTGGAGTACACTATACTTCCTGGACATGTACGTCTACATACCTCATAAAAGTTGGGAAAATTTTCCTGTATTTCCTCAAACACTCCTTCGGCCCCTATACATTTCTCTTCTCATTTTTGGGTACCTGTAATGCATACATTTGTACATTTGTGTTTTCATTCAGTTCCCTGAGTCCCTGTTGAATTTTTTCCTTTTTGTCTATCTGTTTTACTATCTGTGTGATTTTGTATGTTCTAGCTTCAACATTACTCATTCTTCCCTTTGCCTGTTCAAATCTGCTAATATGTGCATCTAGTGTATTTTTTATTTCTTCTGTTGTGCCTTTCATCAAAATCTGATCTGTTATCTTTTTATGTATGTTTAAAATTTCATGTTTGTTTACCCAATGTCTTCTTGATATCCTTTATCTGTTCTTCATTTTATTGAGTTGAATAGGATATTTATTTGGACACCTTGTGTATCCACATTGTGTATCTCCTCCTTTTTTTCAGTTTGATAATAAGACTGGGCCATGACCTTCCATTTCTTAGTATGGCTTGTAATTTTTTGCTGATGTCTAGGCATCTATTTATCTTTGTTTACTCAGTTGGTTAATTTCTTTTCCTAGTCTAGGGCTTCATTTTCATATGATTTGGGTCAAGCATACATTTTAACACTTGGTTCCACTTATTCTATATCTTTGTAATTTCCCATGTTCAGTTGAAAAATATTGAATCCACAAAAATGAACGAAAGAAGAGATAAAAGATAAGGAAAAAATAAAAAGAAGTAAGATAAAAGAAAAAATATACAGAAGAAATAATAGTAAGAGGGAAAGATAGTAAGCAGAAATAAAAATTTGAAAAGATGATCAAAGGAAACAGGAAAAATTTAAAATAAAAGACCAGTTTAGGGGGGTGTGGCAAGATGGTGCTGGCTTAGAAGGGCAACTGCGGAGAGCTCCCAGAACATGGTGGATAGTGGACAGGGTCCTGCACGGGGTCTGTGCTGTGGGCGTGTGTAGTGAGAAGCTTGGGACATCTATCTGAGCAGATTAACTGTGTGGTCTGAACTACAGAGATTCATGAGTTTTAAGCCTGCCTGTGGTGGTTAACACAGTTGGCTGACCCCCACCCTTACAGGGAATAAAAAAAGCCAGTTGGAAACGTGACTCCCGTCCAGTAACTGGGTAACAGGGCCCAGTGGGAGGGTGCGTTTTCTGAGGGGGGAGCTCCAGCAAAAGAGCTTTATTTTCTGGGAATTTGGCTCCCTGAAGCCCCCTGCAACTTAGATGAACAAAACAGCTGCAGTGACTCAGCACCTAGAGGAGGGGAGGGGTTAATCTGCTGAGGGAGTTGATTTGACTAGCTGCCCAGGGATAAGCCACAAGCCCCACAGAGCTGGGGAGAGGGGCAATCTCCAAGAGAGTGAGAATTCTGACAGAAAGTAGAGAGGGGATATTTTAGTTGTCGATCTGGCTGTCTGGACCCCCTCATAACTTTGGGGAGCAGATAAGCCAGCTTGAAGCAGTGCCAGGCTGAGGGTAGAGGCGAATCTGCAGAGTAAACCTCATTTACCAGCAGGCCGGTGATGCAGGGGCTCTGATCCACAAGGGCAGAGTCTGCCATTTTTAACATTCTACACTGACAAACATCAGACATTTGCATCCCTGGGGAATGCTGAAATTGAGAAGTGCTTGATTAGTTTCCATGAGTGCAGTTAGGCTCCCCTCCATGAGGGGGGTGGTCTAGAGAAGGACTTATTTTTGGTCCTGTATAATGCCAATAAATAAATAAATGAAACAGTCACTTTAATAAATGAAAAATAATCTTTTTAATTTAGTTTAGTAGCCAAAAGCTGCTTCAGGACCTGCATATAGAACCCTGCTGGGAAATTGTTTGATAAACACAAGCAGGCTGAGAGGATCCACAGGACCCCAGGGAATATTGATTCCCCTTAGCTCTGTTTGACTGCTTGCCTGTGTGGTTGTTTGGTTTTACTCTGTTTACTTGTTGTCTCTTGCTTTTCTTTCCTCTTTCCTGCCCCCTTTCTTCTTTCTTTCATTTTTTTAAAATTAGGTGCTCCTAACTTGTCACTTCTTTGCCCTGCTTATTCTGGAGTAATTTCTCATTCTATCTATATATTGATTTTGTATTTCAAACTATCTCATATCCTTCCCTCATCTTTCTGTCTTTTGCTTTCTGTTGTGGCTATTAAATACCACATTTTTTCCATACGCCCACAACTCAAGGGTGTCAATTTCTATTCCCTCTATTTCTTTAATTAATATTAACTCTTTTCTTTTAGCCCTTTCTTAGCTCTTTCTCTCCCTCCGCATAATTCAAGCCTTCTAAATCATTATATATATATTCCTCTATTTGGTTTCCCAGTCCATTGTAGGTACTCCACTTTCTTTCCTATTATTCTACACTGCCTACATGAGGTAATATTCAATTCATTATGTCTTATTTGGCCCCTCTTCTAACTTTTATCATATTACTATTATCCTTATTCCTCTCTCACATCTCTTGATTTCTCCAGCCATAATATTTTGCCTTCAAGTGAACATAGAAAGAAGCAAGGAAATTAAATAATATAAGAAGAAAAAGAAACAAAGAGAAAACATTACACACACACAGAATAACCAGCTAAATAAAACTCTAGAGCAGAGAGAGAAGCTAATCAACTGAATAAATCCATCAAGATAAAATGATGGAGGCAACAAAATATTACAAATCACACTGAGAAACAAGAAAACATGAACAAATCCAATGAACAAACTAAAAACCAGAAAGTGAAGTAGAACACGGAACAACTAATCAAAGCTTTCCAAACAAATATCATGGACCAACTTAAAGAAGTGAAGGAAGAGATTAAAAATATAAAGAAACACTGGGAGAACATACTGAAGAAATTATAAACACTCCCAAAGAGATAATGGATAGGATGGTGACCAATGGCACAACCCAAGAAATAAAAAAGACACTGGATTCACATAGCAGCAGATTTCATCAGGCAGAAGAAAATATTAGTGATGTGGAAGACAATACATCTGAAATCAAGAGATAGTAGAACAAATAGACAAAAAGATAGAAAAATCCAGCAGGGATTCAGGGAACTAATGGACAACACAAAATGCTCAAAAATATGCATTATGAGCATCCCAGAAGGAGAAGAGAAGGGAAAGGGAACAGAGGAAGTGTTGAAGGAAATAATGGCTGAAAACTTCCCAACCCTATTGAGAGAGATGGATGTGCAGATCCAGGAAGCAAAGTGCACCCCAAACAGTATAAATCCCAACAGGCCAACTCCAAGACATATACTTGTCAAAATGTCCAATGCTCAAGACAAAGAGAAATTACTCAAGGCAGCAAGACAAAAGAGAACCATCACATACAAGGGAAGTACAAAAAGATTAAGTGCTGATTTCTCAGCTGAAACCCTGGAGGCAAGAAGACAGTGGTATGACATAGTAAAAATATTAAAATAAAAAAACTTCCAGCCACAAATTCTCTACTCAGCAAAACTGGCATTCAAAAATGATGGAGAGTTTAAAATATTCATAGATAAAAAGAAATGAAGAGAGTATGTCAATAAGAAACCTGCACTTTAAGAAACATTGAAAGAAGTTCCACAAGTTGAAAGGAAAAAAAAAAAGGGAGAGAGAGTTGGAGGAGAGTTTAAAAGCAACTAACAAGGCAAAAAATATAAACAAAGCAACATAAGACATACATTAACCCAAAGAAGAATGGCTGAAGTAAGAAATTTGTTACGAGTAATAACACTGAATATTAATGGACTAAATGCACCTATCAAGAGACATAGATTGGCAGAATGGATAAGGAAATATGATCCATTTATATGCTGTCTACAAGAAACCCACCTTCGACCAAGGGATTCAAAGAGGCTCAAAGTGAATGGCTGGAAAACCATTTTAAAAGCTAGCAATAGCCAAAAACGGGCAGGAGTAGCTCTTCTAATATCAGATAAAATAGACTTTAAATGCAAAACCATCGTAAGAGACAAAGATGGACACTATATATTATTTAAAGTGGTAATCTCTCAAGAAGAGAGAACAATCATACACATTTATGCATCTAATTGGGGTGCCTCAAAATACCTGAAGCAAACCCTGGAAAAACTACGTGGAGAAATAAATGCCTCTACAATTATAGCAGGGGACTTTAACACACATTTATCATCATTAGACAGAACATCTAGACAGAGAATCACTAAAGAAACAAAGGCTCTCAGCAATACATTAGAGGACCTGGACTTAATAGACATATACAGAACACTACACCCAAATACAGCAGGATTTACATTCTTCTCGAGGGCAGATGGAACATAGTCCAAGATAGACCACATGCTAGGCGACAGAACAATTCTGAATGAATTCATAAAGATTGAGATTATACAAAGTAATTTATCTGACCACAATGGAATGAAATTGGAAGTCACAAAGGGCCAGGTAACAGGTTAGGCACAAGGATATGGAAGTTAAACAACACACTCTTAGACAAACAGTTGGTCAAGGAGGAAATCTCAAAAGAAATCAGCAACTACCTTGAAACTAATGAAAACGACAACACAACATACCAAATCCTATGGGATGCATCGAAAGCAGTCCTGAGAGGGAAGTACATAGCCATAAATTCATATATTAAAAAAGAAGAAAGAGCTAAAATTGAATACCTAACTGCATACTTAGAGGAATTGGAAAAACAACAACAAACTAAACCAAAGAAAGTAGAAAGAAGGAAATAACAAAGATTGGAACAGAACTAAATGAAATAGAGAATAAGAAAGCACTAGAAACAGTAAACAGAACCAAAAGTTGGTTCTTCGAGAATATCAATAAAATTGACAAATCCTTAGCCAGACTAACAGAGAAAAAGAGAGAACAGATTCAAATACACAAAATAAGGAATGAGCAAGCGGATATCACTATTGACCCAACAGAAATAAAGAGCATCATAAGAGGATACTTTGAAAAATTATATGCCAAAAAGAATGATAATTAGAGGAAATGGGTAATTTTCTAGAAACTCACCAACAGCCTACATTGATGAAAGCAGAAATTGATTACCTCAACAGTCCAATTACAAGTAAAGAGAGAGACTAAATCATCAAAAATCTCCCAACATGGAAGAGCCCAGGACCAGATGGCTTCACAGCTGAATTCTACCAAACATTCCAGAAAGAGCTAACACCAATTCTGCTTAAGCTCTTTGGAAAAATAGAAATAGAAGGAATATTGCCTAACTCATTCTATGATGCTAATATTACCCTAATACCAAAACCAAACAAAGATACCACAAGAAAGGAAAATTACAGACCAATGTCTCTAATGAACATAGACGCTAAAATCCTCAACAAAATACTTGCTAATCGCTTTCAACAACATATCAAAAGGGTTATACAACATGACCAAGTGGATTTCATCCCAAGTATGCAAGGATGGTTCAATATAAGAAAATCAATCAATGTAGTACACCACATAAACAGATTGAAAGAAAAAAATCACATGATCATCTCTATAGACGCAGAGAAAGCATTCGACAAAATACAGCACTCTTTCCTTATAAAAAATACTACAAAAGATAAGAATAGAAGGAAACTTTCTGAATATGATAAAGGGTATATATGAAAAACCCAAAGCCAACATCATTTTCAATGGTGAAATCCTAAAAAGCCTTCCCTCTGAGATTGGGAACAAGATAAGGATGCCCTCTATCACCACTTCTATTAAACATTGCCTTAGAAGTACTTGCCTGAGCACTGAGACAAGAAAAGGACATAAAAGGCATCCGGATTGGAAAGGAAGAAGTGAAAATTTCATTATTTGCAGACGACATGATCCTATACATAGAAACTGCTGAGAAATCTACAACAAAGCTTCTAGAACTTATAAATAACTTCAGTAGTGTTGCAGGCTATAAGATCAATGCTCAAAAATCAGTAGCATTTCTGTACACCAATAATGAGCAATTGGAGGAGGAAATCAAGAAAAAAATACCATTCACAATAGTAACTTAAAGAATCAAATACTTAGGAATAAATTTAACTAAAGATGTAAATGACTTATATACAGAAAACTACGCAACACTAAAAGAAGTTTAGTGTTAAGAAAAAGAAAAAGTTAAGAAATCAAAGAAGACTTAAATAAATGGAAAAATATTCCCTGTTTATGGATAGGAAGACTAAACATCGTCAAGATATCTATCCTACCAAAAGTAATCTACAGATTTAATGCAATCCCAATAAAAATCAACACTGTATTTTTTAAGGAACTGGGAAAACTAACCACAAAATATATTTGGAGAGGTAAGAGGACTCAAATTGCCAAAGACATATTGAAAAATAAAAATGAAGTTGATGTATCACATTACCTGACTTTAAAACATACTACAAAGCTACAGTGATCAAAACTGCATGGTATTGGCACAAGGATAGACCTACTGACCAATGGAACCAAATTGAGAGTTCTGATATAGACCCCCGCATATACCCTCATCTGACATTCGACAAGGCCACGAAGCCCACTCAATTGGGAGAGAATGGCTTCTGTAAAAAGTGTTGCTTGGAGAATGGATATCCATATCCAAAAGAATGAGAGAAGAATACCATCTCACACCTTATACAAAAATCAACTCCAGATGGATCAGAGATCTAAATATAAGAGCCAAAACCATAAAGACCTTGGAAGATAATGCAGGGAAGAATCTACAGGACCGTTGTAATAGGAAATGATTTCATGAACTTCACAGCCAAAGCACGAGCAGCAAAAGAAAAAATAGATAAACGGGATTTCATCAAAATTAAAAACTCCTGCAGCTCAAAGGATGTTATTAAGAAAATAAAAAGGAAGCCTACCCAATGGGAGAAAATATTTGGCAATCTTATATCTGATAGGAGCCTAATATCTTGCATATATAAAGAAATCCTACACCTCAAAAATAAAAAGACAAACAACCCATTTAAAAAATGGGCAAGTGACCTGAAAAGACACTTCTCCAAGGAAGAAATACAAATGGCTAAAAAGCACATGAAAAAATGTTGGACATCGCTATCTATTAGGGAAATGCAAATGAAAACCACAATGAGATACCATGGTACACCCATCAGAATGGCAGCTTTTTAAAAAAACAGCAGAATATAAGTGTTGGAGAGGATGTGGAGGAATAGGAACCCTCATCCAGTGCTGGTGGGATTGTGGAATGGTTCAGCCACTGTGGAGGACAGTTTGGCAATTCCTCAGAAAACTAACAATAGATCTTCCTTATATTCAGCAATTCCAATACTGGGTATATACCCAGAAGAATTGAAAGCAAAGACACGAACAAATATATGCACACCAAAGTTTATAGCGGCATTATTCACAATTGCCAAATGTTGGAATCAGCCTTGGTGCCTATCAACAGATGAATGAATAAGAAAATGTGGTACATACATACAATGGAATATTACTGAGCTGTTAGAAGTAATAAAGTGCTAATACATGGAATAACATGGATGAATCTTGAAGACCTTATGTTCAATGGAGCAAGCCAGGAATTGAAGGATGAACAGTTTATGACCTCATTGATTTGAATTGAGGAAAGTTAACAGTTTCTGAATTCCACTGACTGAAACATAGGCTAACAAGGAGAGAGAGAGAAGGGTAGGTTGCGAGCCATCACCCATATGGACATTATCTATGGTAAATTGAAAGAGTATAGTTACATATTGAAGGATAGGACAGGTGGGTAGAGATTTTACTGGGTTCAGTGGTGCAGGATTAACAGGTGGGTAGATTAGGAAGGGCAGGTTAGAATACCCAGGACATGTAACTATGAATCTTGTCATCCCATGAGTCAAGACAGGGAAGAGTCATATGCTCCAGGGGGTGGGTAGGAAAGAACAGCAAAGATCAAATGGGGTGTTTAGTGGTCATGGGAAATATTCTTCATTACCTTACAATAATGGACACAGGACATGGTAAATATCATAAAAAATTATTAAACTGTACAGTCTAAATTGTAAACTATACTGTAAACCGTTGACAATTTCTAGTTGCTATATTTTACTCTCTGTATAAGAGTTATAACAATGCTAACATCCATTAAAAAAAAAAAGGTTTTAATATGGAGTGGGTAAGGGGGAGGGAGGTTGGGTATGTGGGAGTCTCTAGTATTCCATGTGTGACTTTGCTGTGACCTAAACCTCCTTTGAAAATTAAATTGAAATTTGGGAGACACTGGGGAATGAGAGAGGAAGGTGTCACCTTGTTAGAACAATTTTTTTTGCTGGGCCTTTCATCAATGTAAATTTTGTTATTTTTTATGCATATTGACAATATTTTTCTGTATGTTCCCCCAGTGTCTTATTTTTTCACATTATTTGCAAAGAAGCTTTAGGTTATAGAATAGTCACTAGAAAATTGGGGGAATTCCTATATACCCCAAACCATCCCCCTATCACATTTTCCCTTATTAATAACATCTTAAATGAGTATGGTGCATTTGTTACAATTGAAGATCAAATATGGAAGCATTGCTACTAACCATGGTCAGTGGTTTGCATTATGTTTTACATTTTGCTCCATACACTTTTATAGGCTTGGACAAATTGCATAATTGCCAGTATTCTTCATTGTAAGATCATGCAGAACAATTCCAATGCCCTAAAAGTGCCCTATGTTTCACCTATTCCTCCTTTCCCCTCCCCTGGGAACCTATTATAGCCACTACGTGACAATTTTTGTAGTATAATGTTCATATTTACATGAATTAATATCGAGTGCTTGACACACTGGTCTGTTTTTTTATATTAGGCACTGGCTATGGTCTTGAGAGTTTCTTGCCGAGAACGTATCAAGACTCCACAGGATTGGAGTTTAAAATTTTCTTGTTTATTGTGTGGTTCTCCCCACATTGAGATAACAGTCTATGGCAAGTTGAACAGATTCATATTCCATAGAAGCCTGCCTGAGGTCCACCCTATCCCACATAACCCCCCAACTATGATTCCCTCCACGAGTGACTTTCCTTTGCCATATTTGTGAAAATAACATTCCCACCATTGTGTTTTCAACCACAAGAACTACAAATCCCCACAGTTCCCCTGTTCCTTCCTCTAGCCCTCCCCATGCTCAATGGATAGCTCAAACAATCCCACATACTCATCAAAATCACATGCCAGCACCACTGAGTACCCTAAGGTGAAACCTTAGCACCTTCTCAGGTATTATCTGAGCATATGTCTAGCTCTGGGCCTGTGTGTGGCCTTCTAAATCCCCCTGAATGCATGCCATCTTTGAGTGTCCATTTTTCAAAGGAAATAACCCATAGTATTTCTTCATGGGCCCCAGGTGCCCTATTGTTTGTCTCAACCATAATATTTTTCTCCATAAAACTGTGGAATTATTATTCCATCATAGTGTTTTTGTAGCTATGCCTCACACCTCTAAGCATTTAATGAGTTCTGGGATAGGGGAGACAGGGATGAGCATCTTGGGTCAGTCCTTCAGTTAACCACCAGATCAGTTGGAACAGATTTATATGGACCCTAATTTGTGAATAAGATATTCTCTGCTGCCTCCAGAACCAGTGATCTACATTTGAAGTACTGACTTCTGTCTCACACACTGTGGTGTTAAGCTGGGAAGATGGTGGAGGAAGGGCTAGTAAAAGTGTTATGATGCATTCCTACCCATTTTCAGTTTGTTTTCTCTTTGATTCAGCATTCTCTTGGTGGGTGTAAAGCATTTAATGTTTTCTACAGTTCTTACAAATTTGGTTCTTACAGTTGCAGGATTTTTCCCTGGGAGAACAGGATTCTGGATCATCCTAATTAATCACCTTGCCCTGTGTGTCTCAAAACTGTTGATTTTTAATTAAATCTCCCATTAAGTAGAGGTAAATCCTGCATGTACAAGTCAAACAAGTTCCTGCATCACCTGCCTCAAATATGGATAATAGCCATTTCTATCCTAAGTAGCCTTCTTCATGACAAGGAGTGCCACTTATGTCAGAGGAGCCCACATGACCTAGTCAGTGCCTACTTTTCCCAAGTCCATCAATGCATGCCTCCCTACTCTAGTAGTCTCATTCCCTCTCTCAGAGCCCAAGTTTTGTGGAGGCTGCAGTTCTTACAAGGGGATCATAAGGAATAATTTGTGATATCATAGGTCAAATCCAGTGACCACTGCTTCATTTACAAAAGGACATAATATATTTGAAAATTTTTGTGTTGACTCCCATATAACATCACCATCTACCCATGTCTGGTTCAGGCATATATACACCTCTGGTGGGAGGATATCCATGGGTAGTGCCCAGAACCCAGAAGCTGCATTTACTGGGCTGATGGCTTGATGAACAGGAAAGCATGGAGATATGGATGGCTACCACTAAAATGTCCACCCACCGAAGCCTCCTATTGGGAGAGATGCAATGCTTTCAAGATGTAAGACATCTCGAAGGTTGACTGGCATGAATCCATTCTGTCAGAATGGACAAAGGACGCAGCATGGAGTAGAGTCCTGAAGACTCTACTCTATGGACAGGCAAAGCCTTTTGGTGTCTGAATCATGGAGAAGTCTTGATGATGGTGGTGGAGTAGAGTCAGGCCATTTATGTTGCTTTTGATGTGATACAAGTGCTTTACAATCTATTATGGACATTTTTGTACAGTCTAATAACTATTGTATCCTTGTTAGAACTTACCAGCTGAGGGTGAACTTTAATTCAGAGAATCTCAACTACTCAAAGCATGTGAACTTAGTAGAAATGAAAGAGTAAATTTTATTTGAAGGGAGAAGTTTAAAAACATTGTAGAAGGCATAGTTTTAAAAAAAGGCAGAAGGATAAATGATAAAAATATAAAATAGTAATAACAATTTATATTATTGATTAGAGGTGATTCAAATTGGGAGTATACCAAATATGTTAAAAATGAAAAGAGAATTTAAATAAATTGCTTATATTTGTATATTATTTTGAAGCTTATTATCCCAGCCCTCTTTACAGAAGCTGAGTTATTTTGTTCCAGTGTAAGTATAGACCACCTTCTTTCTCAAGTGAAGCACAGATCAGGATGCAAGAATCCATGTTCTAACTAAAAAGAATTTCTGTGTATGGTGTTTTAGAATAATAGAGAATAACTAGAATTTGATTTAATTCAAGTCCGTAAATTTCCTTATAAGTCAAATGAAATCGTTCAATTTGAAACAAGGGATATTTGAGATGAATATTAACATATTTGATACAAAAGTTTAATCAGCAGAATAAAATATAAAATTGAATGATAAAGTTCTTGAAACTGATCTTGTTAAACAATTTAGGTGACTCTGCAAATCTCATATTTAAAAGGTACTTTTTTTTCATTTTTCTTAGAGTTGGTCTATACTTCAAATGCAAATTATTTTTCAGAGATATTTTTAGCAGAGCTTGTGCAATGAGGGCTATTTACCCTGCTATAAAAATATTGCATTAGTTTAATAAAAATATTTTTTTTTATTGGATTGCCTTATGGGGACTGAGACCTGGTACATGAAGAATCTGAAACAATCCAGCCTCATTGTCACCATACTTCAGGTATCCTTGTGCTGTATATACTCCAATGAACACAATTTGAAAGAGTTGAAAGTATTTTTGATTTTCTAAATAGAGCTAAATGAATCATTTAAAGATGTCTTCTTCTTATGGGAAAAATAGGATTATTCACATATGACTGTGTCACTCTGTTCCAATCATATAGGCAACTTTTATTCAGAGCATAGACATCCTTCCTCCCTTTCCCCTCACATAGTTAAAATACTAAAGAGGAAGGCTTCATGGTAGCAAGAGAAAACAGATATAGGGCTTAATGGCTGGAATAATGAGTTAGGGTTTTGAAGCCCAAAAAATCTTTTCTGATAAAGTATTTAAAAAATAACCCTGGGGCTCAATAAACTAACTAGAGAACTAATAACTACAATGGAGCTTATTCCTGGATTTGTGTCTCTTGAGTATCTACCTAAATTAATCATCATGGGGTTACAGGGTAACACCCAGAAATCAGATATCTGATGCAAGTAGGAAGCCTTTAGGAAACTGATAGGCCAAAAAGGCAGTGCAACTCTGAGACTGAGAGAATCAGGGGTCCCAAAACACTTGTAAGGGGAGTGTTTCAGAAAAGAAGGAAAGGGGTGCCAGATGATGGAGTAATTGATAAAGGGAGAATAGGGCTTAATGCTGAACAGGTATAACTTCTAATAGTTGAATTAGATAATTATTTTTACCTGGGGTCAATAAATTACTTAAAGAATATATCATTCTAATACAGATTTCTTAATTTATTTGAAAAATGAATTTGATGGCAAAAATTCCCCTTTGAAAAGGTAGGAGTTCCATAACGAATTTTTCATAGGAACACGATTTGTTCTTTTCATGGTTGATTAATTGACTTTGATAGGTATATATATGTGTGTGTATATATATATATATATACACATATATATATTTAATTTTGGAGACATGTATATATATATATCTATATATCTATAGATATATATATATACACACACACACACATATATGTATTTAATTTGGGGGGCATGAAATTTGATGTTCCATGCACAATATCTTTGTCTTTAGTTTTCTTTACCTGCCCATTAGGCCCCTTCCATGCTACAAGTTTTCAGAGAAAAGGTAAAATATGCATTTAATGTCATTAATTAAGTATAAATCAGGATTTTTGCATAATCCCTATCCACTTATCTATAAACAACATCAAACAAACATCTAACAAAACAAAAACAAACAATAAAATAACAGTAAATATTGCCTCATTGGTATTTTTAAGGATTTTGCACCAAGAAGATCAACAGACCACAATACATATTCATAAATGAGAAATGAAAATGACTTTAAAATGATGAAAGACTAAAGCTTATAAGAAGCATAACATGCAAAACAGAAGCATATTATTTTTTGTGTACAAAAATACAAAAGACAATAATTAGTGGAGAATAAAGATGATTTTCCCAAACGGGAAGACAGTTAAGGGAACCAGAGGATTCATATAAATCCCCCAATACATAATGTGATCCCTGGTTCCCCAGGAAAAGTTGATCATCCTAGTTAACCATCATTGACTTTTATGCATGTTCAAGGTGAGAACCTCAAGGAAGAATTAATAGCCCTGAAACAATAAGTAATTCTAACTGAACATGTTTCTCTGAGATCCTCCAGAATCCTAGTGTTTTTTTTTTTGCTCATAGACTTTTTCTAAAGTTTTCTGGGACTTTCCCCTCATTTGAATTTTCATCAGCTATTCATTCATAGTTTATTCTGGTGAAGCTGTCATTGTGTCAGATGATCTGGTATATGGAGTGGCAGAATATTTGCCTTTTCAAAATTGTTTGAAAGTGAGATAGTAGAAATTAAGAGGGTTCACACAGGTAATATCAATACTATGGTTTAACACATTCAGTGATATATTTTAAAATCTGAAATGTAGTTTTAATTTATTACTTACAGTAGTATTCTGTTAGATAACTGAATAGAACCATGAAAATAGTTTGTCTGAAATGTACCATCATCAGGTGTGTGATACTGTACACACACACACAACCACACACAGAAATAGACAAGAAAGTTTGATTGATGGATAAATTCTGCAAATAGCCTCAAGTACAGTTTTAAATCTGAAATGATTAGTTCATAACCTAAGGTTTTACTTTTACAATTTGTACATGTTTAAAATCATGATTTTGCAGACTTCTTTCATAGTTTCAACTTGTAATTTGCAATGCTTTTAAAATGCATATTTTTCATATATCACTATTCTCATAATTGAGATATTTAAGGCAGTTACTATTCATATTTAAAGATGCAAAGTGAGACTTCAGGTCTGGACCACATTCCCAGATGCTAGAGAAATATGAATTTATATTCAACTCTCTTAGGCTTTTACCAGGATCTCTAAAAACATAAGTATATGAGTATACATGCCAATAAAGCAGGTGATGTGAATCAATAGAAGCATGACACTAATTTTAGGGAGGAGAAGAAATGATGTTTAAGTTCATGGCCTCAGAACCAGACAGCTGGCTCCAATGTCAGCCACAGCCTAAACTAGGAATCTACTAGTAGACCTCAATTTCTTAATCTATGAAATGGAAATAAGCATAGTACCTAAATCATCAGGATGCTGATTACGTCTGAGCATGTCTGTGTTTATTTATTATGGTATGGCAAATATTATAATCCAAATTTCAATGACATTCAAACTATTGTTTTGTGTTAAAAATGAATTAAATGAATTCTTCTATCTTCTTGTCCTGTTATTGATACCTGGCTCAAACAGAGTGTTCCATAACCTGGAGTTTTTTGGTGTGTGTGGCATCATTGTTGTAATTATATTCAACATCATATTTTTCTTCTATACACATTGTCTCAGCCATTTTGATCAACTTCTCTAGCAAGGGACATCCAAAAACCTTCTCCACCTATTCATACCATGCAGTAATCATCTCTTTACTCTTTTTATTAACAAATCAATTTTTAAAAAGATTTATTTTTATTTATTTATTATTCCCCCCCTCATTGTTTGCACTCACTCTCTGCATCTGTTTCTGTGTGCTGTGTCTGCTCATCTTCTTTTTAGGAGGTATGGGAAACTGAACCCAGGATCTCCCAAATGTGTGCAAGGTGCCCAATCACTTAAGCCACCTCTCTTCCCACAAATCAATTTTATTGATGCATATTAATAAAGCATACAATTTATCCAAAGTATACAACCAGTGCCATTTGGTATACCATTGTAATAAAGCATACAATTCATCCACAGCATAAAAACAGTGGTATTTGGCATAATAACATAGTTGTGTATTCATCACTTCAATCATTATTAGAGCATTTTCATTATTTAAGAATAATAATAAGCAAAAAACAGACAAACAAACAATAAAATTCCTTAAGCATTGAGGGCTAGAAATTTCCCTCTCAGCACTGCCTTTGCGGTCCCATAGGCTTTGAAATGTTTTGCTCTCATTTTCATTTGTCTTACGATATTTGGTGAATTCTTTTGCAATTTCTTCTTTGACCCACTGAATATTTAGGTGCATAAATATTTAGTATAGTCATTTTTTCTTGTTGAATTGCCCCTTTTATTAAAAATATAATGAAATTCTTCATCCTTTATATATCCCTTATAATAGTTTTGCATTTAAAATCTATTTTATATAAAATTAGTATTGTTACTCCAGCACTTTTTTATTACTATTTGTGTAAAATAACTTTTTCCAACCTTTCACTTTTAACCTGGTTTGCCCTTATGTCTGAGGTGGGTCTCTTGTAGACAAGATACAGATGGCTTATATTTTTTAATCTACTCTATCACTCTAAGTATTTTGATTAGGGAGTTCAAGTCATTAATATTCAATGTAAAGACATTAATTACTTCATCCATTTTGACCTTTGGCTTTATGTTGTCATATTGTACTATTGTCTGTCTTTTTACTCTATAATTTACTCTAATAGTCTTCATTTCTATACTCTTCTCTACATCTCCTGCCTTTATATATATATATATACTTTTTCCTTTCAGGCTGTAGCACTACCTTTAGTATCTCTTGGAGTTCTGGTCTTTTTACAACATATTCTATCAGTTTTTGTTTGTCTGTGAAGACAATGAAACATAAACACCCATAATAATGTATTGTATTTTTTGGTATGTAACTCCACTTTTTACTGTGTACAAGTTCTAAAATTCAAGCACATAAAAGTAATGATAAATCTATGCTTTTGTATATACAACATATGAAGATATAATATGTAACAATTACAACAAAAAGAGGAGCAACAATAGGTTATAGGGACAGTATTTGTGTAGAAGGACTCTGGTTAACACATAATGATAATAATATTGATTTAGCAATTGTAACAAAGGGCCACACTAATGTAAAATAATAATTATAAGGAAAACTGCATTTGTTTTTTCAGAGGGTGTGTTATATGAAAATTCTGTTCTTTCTTCATGATTTTCTGTAAACCATAACTTCTCTAATTAAAAATAAAACTGCTACCTGGGACAAAGAACAACACTACATAATTATAAATGGGTCAATTAAAGAAAAAGACAGTCATAAATATTTGTGCATCTAAGTACAAAGCCATCAAATATATGAAACAAATATTTACAGACTTGAAAGGAAAAATAGATGCTTGTACAGTATAGAAGAATTCAATACATCACACCCAATAATGTACTGAGTATCTAGACAGAAGATCAATAAGAAAATATAGAAATGTATAATAAAAATAGGAAAAAGTGCAGGTGGGGGATATATAAGCTTTCTCTCTTTCCTGCATGATTTTTCTTTAAACTACAACTGTTTTACTAATAACATGAATATAATGAAAGCAACTACTAAAATTAGTTGCTAATGATAAAATTTGAATTTCAAGTTTTAAAGAAATTTGGGAAAACTTGTGTCCTACACATTAGCTTGAGAACTTCTTAATAGCAAAGATCTGTCTGAAACAATTTTTAGATATATGAATAAATGCAGTTAATTTTGGTATTGTAAAAGGAAATGTCATATTTTTAATATCTGAATCATTCTGTGAACAAATATTTTCCAGATGAACATGACTTGTTACAAAATTATGCATAGTGAAAAACAATTAAAATTGCTAAATTGAGCATGGATTTTAATCTAATGGAGTAAAAAAATGCATTACCTGTTGGAACTATTCTTTAAGAAATTACCACTTGCTGATTTGCAGTTTAAAATATTATTATTATAGAAGAATATTAAGAAGCATCTTAGATCTCTAAAAAACTATTTCTTATCTTTTCTAACTATATATCTCTGTAACACAGTATTTTCTTCAGACTCATTGACTAAACCAATATATTGTAACTGAATGAACAGATATGATAATTTAGCTATTTCCCAGTAAGCCAGAAATATAAAGAATTTGAAAATGATAAAACCATTTCTTTTTCCCCAAAACTTATTTTAATTTTGTGAAACAAAATATTTTTTAATGTATTAAAATATATGATGATATACTCTTTTGAATAATTTAAATAATTTTATAAACATATCAGTTTTAATGTCTAACATGGTAATTTTCCACAGATACAACCAACAGAATTATAAATTATTAAGGAATTTCAATCATTTCTTTAGTGAAAATAGTCCCTGAACCCAAAAACATAAGAACAGATTATTTATATAAATTATATTAAATTATGTTCTGCGAATTTTCAAGGAATCTCAGGTAATACATTTTTGTATGTATTTTTCCTACCATTACCATCTTCAGAGTGCTACATTTCATGAAAATATTAGTATGGCTCTATTAGATATCTGGCCATCATTTTCCCTCATAATCATCTCCAGATTGTAAACCTGCCAAGTTCTTCTATGTATTTTGGTTTACTCTGTATATTCTTGCCATATCAGGGAATTTTTGCAACCTCTAAGAAACTGAGCGATCCTTCAGATATTTGCTTTTTTGCCCAAAATACACATATAAAGACTAAGAACATGGAATGATTATGAAAGTTGGTAAAGGTCTGCCTGGGCTTTGTGAAACCTTTTCTGAGGCATCCAGGATCTGTTTAAGCCAAAACTGTTCTATACTAAATAAAAGGTGGTTTCTGCTTTCACAGATTTGACTTCTCTTCTCTACTCACCGTGACTTTAATAACTATGGATATAAGCTCCAATGTATGTGGAGACTTTTATTTTTGAACCTTCATTTCTAAGACTTTCCTTACTGCCTCTAGCCTCCCTCACACTCTGATATTCTCCTGATTAACAGCAATAAATAATCATTTTCAGAATAATGCCAAATGGGCTACTTTTATACAACCTGCTTTTCAGGGTAGCAACTCACACTCTGAAGGTTTCCTAATATTATTGTCATATACCATGTGACACAAGCACTTTGGGTAAATCTCTCACTATATGCCACACTTTTATTTGCTTTCTTTTTATAATTCATTCTAAAATGATTCCTAGTTTTCTTTAATTTAGTAACTACTGGTCAATTTTTGTTTGTTTTACTTTTTGATGCCATAATGATATTCTAAACCCTTAAAATATAGTTTGATTGAAGCTGCAAGATTTTATGGATATATTGTAATGTTAATAATTATATTTATGATGTGACATAAAATTGAAAATATTAATCACCAGTAACTAGGAAAAGAATCTAGAAGCTCAATTTTTCCAATGATTATGGGTAAATATGAATTTCCTGGAGAAGTGACTCCTTGAAATTTATTCAGAATGAATGAAGCAAGATCACAGATTTTGTAAAGTCCCTGAAATTGTGCAAAAGAAATATTCATATTACAGAAGATAAAATTGTTTCCCCATTTTTCAGGGATATCTGTATGCTTTAATTCATGATTTTCTTTAAATGGTTAATTAAAAATGCAATTACATAGCTGTGATATGTCCAGTATCATTAGCATAGTAATTATTTCTGCTCCAACTTATAAATTGATACTCAAGAGAATCTGAAGGTTTCTACTTCTTGTTTTATTATATTTGATCAGTTTTAAAATGGTACCTGATAATATATATGTGATACATAGGCTATAATCCAAATACCAAAATATAATGATATAGAAATTACCAAGAAACAGAACCAGTACAAACACTATATATTAAATATTATTTATATTTTTAAAGGATAGCAAAGAAATTCAGAGGCAACAGTGTGTTATCATAGCATATATATACCAATCCTCATAAGCAAAATAGTCCTCCAAATATGAATGAATTTACAGAGATATCCAGTGAAGTTTTTACTATGAACAATTTCTTATATATTTTTTACAGGATATTAAGCACTAGATATGCTCTATATAGTTTTTAATTATGCTCTTGTATTTCATGTGTTTAACAATTGATGAGGAATAGGTATCCAAAATTTTTTTCAACATTTAAATGTTGGGAAGCAAACATTTTCTAAATATCCCTGGGGTAATAAGGAGCAGGAATACACATGGACTCTTTCTCTCCAACTTATGTTGCAGGCTATCAGGATCACTCTCAAATAAATGTATGGTATATTTAGCTTAGGGAAACTTGAGAATTTTACAGACTAAATGGATAGATGCAATCTGAAGAGATAGAGGATATGAATGAGAATTTTAAGAATCAATAAGCATGTGTGGTGTGATAAAGGAATTTAAAAAGATCATTTAGGGTAGGGATGCAAGATGGCATCAGTTTAGTAGGGCACTCGCTGACTAGTTCTCTGAGGACGGCTGATTGTGGACAGGGTCCTGCCCGGGGGTCTGTACTATGGGAGCACGGATTGAGAAACTTGGGAGGGATTGATCGGGAGGGATACATGAGTTTTAAGCCTGCTTGCGGTGGTTAACACAGACGGCTGAGCCCCACCCACAGGGAGAAATGCTGGTTTGAGCTGAAACTCCCAACCAGCAACCTGGTGAGGGGGAGCATTCTTTGAGAGTGGGAGGGTTCTGACAGAAGGAGGAGAGGGGTTTCCTTTCTGTGGATTTGGCTACTTGGAACCCCTTGCAGCTTGGGTGAACAAAATAGCTGGATTGAATCAACACCAGTCAGAGGGGAAGGGCAAATCTGATGAGGAAGTTGATTTACCTAGGTGCCCAGGGATACACCCCAAACCCTGCCAACCAGGTGATAGGGAGCATTCTCTGAGAAAGGGAGGGCTCTGACAGAAGGGGGAGAGGGGTTTCCCTTCTGTGGATCTGGCTGCCTGACCCCTCATAGCTTTGCGGAGCAGATAAGCCAGCTTGAAACAGTGCCAGGCTGAGGGGAGAGGTGAATCTATTAAGGAAGCCTGATTTACCCAACAGTGCAGTGATACTGAGGCTCAGCTCCAGAGGGGGTGGTGTCTGCCAATTTTATCTTTCTGCACTGACAAGCATGAGAGCTTCATTTACCCTGGGGTGGCCAGGAAGTGGGAAGTGCTTGATTAGTTTCCACGAACCTAGTTAGGATCCCCTCAATGAAAGAGGAGGTTTACAAGAGGACTTCTTTGGGGCTCCATATTTTCTCAAAAAAAAAAAAAAAAAGAGGTCACATTAAAAAATGAAATATGAATTCTTCTTTTTAATTTAGTTTAATAGCTAAAACCTGCCTCAAAACCCGCAGATAGAACCCTGCAGGGAACTTGATTGATAAACATAAGCAGGCTGAGAGGTTCCACAAGGACCCTAGAAGGAAAACTGCTCCTCCTTAGATTTGTTTGACTGCTTGCTTCTGTGGTTGTTTGGTTTTTCTCTGCTTATTTGTTGTCTCTTGCTTTTCTTTCCTCTTTCCTCCTCCCCTTCTTTTTTCCTATTTTTTTTAAATTAGGTGCTGCTAGCTTGTCTCTTCTTTGATGTGCTTCTCCTTCAGTGATTTCCCATTTTCTGTCTATATTGATTTTGTATCCCAAGCTATCTCTTCCCCTTCCTTCATCTTACTGCCTTCTGCTTTCTGTTGTAGTTCTTAACAGGTTTTTTCATTATCCCACAACTTAAGGGTGTCAATTTCTATTTTATCTATTGTGTTTTCTTCTTTTTTAAATTAATATTAACTTTTTTACTTTCAGTCTTTTCTTTACTCTTTCTCTCCCTCCTCATCATTCTAGCCTTCTAAATCATTATATAGATATATTCCCCTATTTGTTTTCCCAGTCCATTGTAGGTACTCCTCTTTTTTTCCTTTACTCTACACTGCTTACATGAGTTACAAATTCATTTCACTAAGACTTATTTGGCCCCTCTTTTAACTTTTATCAATATTACTATTATCCTACTTCCTTTCTCACATCTTTTGATTCCTCTGAAATTAATCTTTTGCATTCAAGGGAACATAGAAAGAAGCAAGGAAATAAAGTAAGAAGAAAAAGTGTCAAAGAGAAAACTTAACACACACACAGAACCACCAGCTAAATAAAACTCTAGAGCAGAGAGAGAAGCTAATCAACTGAGTAAACCCATCAAGATAAAATGATGACTAGAGGGCAACAACAAATTGCAAACCACACTGAAAAACAGGAAGACATGGACCAGTCCAATGAACAAACTAAAAACCAGGAAGAGACGCAAAACATCGAACAACTAATCAAAGCTTTCCAAACAAATATCATGGACCAACTTAAAGAAGAGAAGGAAGAGATTAAGGATATTAAGAAGACACTGGGAGAATATACTGAAGAAATTGTAAACATACTCAAAAAGATAACGGATATGATGGTGATCAATGGCACAACCCAAGAAATCAAAAAGATGCTGGATTCACATAGCAGCAGATATGAACAGGCAGAAGAAAGAATTAGTTATGTGGAAGATAATACATCTGAAATCAAACAGATAATACAACAGTGTTGATTTTTATTTGGATTGCATTAAATCTGTAGATTAGTTTGGGTAGGATAGACATCTTGATGAGGTTTAGTCTTGCAATCCATGTACAGGGAATATTCTTCCATTCATTTAAGTCTTTTTTTGTTTCCTTTAAGAGTGTTATGAAGTTTCCTGTATATAAGTCCTTTACATCTTTAGTTAAATTTATTCCTAGGTATTTGATTCTTTTAGATACTATTGTAAATGGTATATTTTTCTTGATTTCCTCTTCAGATTGCTCATTATTGGTGTACAGAAATGCTACTGATTTTTGAGCATTGATCTTATAACCTGCAACATTACTGTTAACTCCTTTATAAGTTCTAAAAGCTTTGTTACAGATTTCTCAGGGCTTTCTATGTATAGGATCATGTTGTCTGCAAATAATGAAAATTTTACTTCTTCTTTTCCAAACTGGAAGCCTTTTACATCCTTTTCTTGCATCAGTGCTCAAGCAAGTACTTCTAGACAATGTTAAATAGAAGTGGTGATAGTGGTCATCCTTGACTTGTTCCCGATCTCAGAGGAAAGGCTTTTAGCATTTCACCATTGAAGATGATGTTAGCTTTGGGTTTTTCATATATACCCTTTATCATATTCAGAAAGTTTCCTTCTATTCCTATGTTTTGCAGTGTTTTTATTAGGAAAGACTGCTGTATTTTGTTGAATGATTTTTCTGCATCTATAGAGATGATCATGTGGTTTTTTTCATTCAATTTTTTTATGTGGTGTATTACATTGGCTGATTTTCTTATATTGAAAAATCCTTGCATACCCAGGATGAAACCCACTTTATCATGGTGTATAATCCTTTTGATATGTTATTAAATGCAATTAGCAAGTATTTTGTTGAGGATTTTAGCATCTAGGTTCATTAGAGAAATTGGTCCATAATTTTCCTTTCATGTGGTATCTTTGTGTGGTTTTGGTATTAGGGTAATGTTGGCATCGTAGAATGAGTTAGGCAATATTCCTTCTACTTCTATTTTTTGGGAGAGCTTAAGCAGAATTGGTGTTAGCTCTTTCCAAAATGGTAGAATTCAGGTGTGAAGCCATCTGGTCCTGAGGTCTTCCATGTTGGGAGGTTTTTGATGACTTACTCTCTCTCTTTACTTGTAATTGGACTTTTGAGTTCATCAATTTCTTCTTTCATCAATGTGGGCTGTTTGTGAGTTTCTAGAAACTTGTCCATTTCCTCTAAATTATCATTCTTGTTGGCATATAATGTTTCAAAGTATCCTCTTATGATACTCTTTATTTCTGTGGGGTCAGGGTTGCTATCCCCTTCTTCATTACTTATTTTGTGTATTTGCATTTGTTCTCTCTTTTTCTTTGTTAGTCTAGCTAAGGGTTTGTCAATTTTATTAATCTTCTCAAAGAACCAGCTTTTGGTTTTATTTTTTCTAGTGCTTTCTTATTCTCTTTTTCATTTAGTTCTGCTCTAATCTTTGCTATTACTTTCTTTCTACTTCCTTTAGTTTCAGTTTGTCATTGTTCTTCCAGTTCCTCCAAGTGTGAAGTTAGGTCTTCAATTTCAGCTCTTTCTTCTTTTTTATTATATGTATTTATGGCTATGAACTTCCCTCTCAAGACAGCTTTTGCTGCATCCCATATGTTTTGCTATGTTTTGTTGTCATTTTCATTAGTTTCAAGGTAGTTCCTGATTTCTTTTGAGATTTCCCCCTTGAAGCCCTGTTTGTCTAACAATGTGTTGTTTAACTTCCATATATTTGTGCCTAACCTGTTTCTCTGGCAATTAGTGTTTTCCAATTTCATTCCATTATGGTCAGAGAAATTACTTTGTACAATCTGAATCTTTCTGAATTCATTAAGAGTTGTTTTGTGGCCTAGCAAGTGGTCTATCTTGGTGTATGATCCATGTGCACTCGAGAAGAATGTAAATCCTGCTGTGTGTTGGTGTCATGTTCTGTATATGTCTTTTAATTCCAGGTCCTCTAATGTATCATTGAGAGCCTTTGTTTCTTTATTGATTCTCCATCTAGGTGTTCTGTCTAATGATGATAATGGTGTATTAAAATCCCCCAGTATAATTGTAGAGGCATTTATTTCTCCACTTAGTTTATTCAGAGTTTGTCTCATGTATTTTGAGGCACCCTGATTAGGTGCATAAATGTTTATGATTATTCTATCTTGAGAGATTACCCCTTTTACTAATATATATTGTCCATCTTTGTCTCTTACAATAGATTTGCATTTAAAGTCTATCTTGTCTGGTATTAGAATAGCTTTTCCTGCAATTTTTTGGCTATTATTAGCTTAAAAAATTGCTGTCCAGCCATTCACATTCAGCCTCCTTGAGTCCCTGTGTTGAAGGTGGGTTTCTTGTAGACAGCATATGGATGGACCATATTTCCTTATTCTTGCTTCCAATCTGTGTCTCTTGTGGGGTGAATTTAATCCATTAGCATTCATTCTTATTACTCGCAACAAATTTCTTACTTCAGCCATGTTTTCTTTGTGTTAATGTTTGTCAGATGTTGTTTTGTTTCTGTTTTTGTCCTTTTAGTTGTTTTTAAACTCTCCTCCAACTCTCTTTCCCTTGTTTTTTTCCTTTCAACTTGTAGAACTTCCTTTAGTATTTCTTGAAGTGCAGTTTTCTTATTGACATACTCTCAATTTCTGTTTATCTGTGAATATTTTGAACTCTCCATCATTTTTTAATGCCAGTTTGGCTGGATAGAGAATTCGTGGCTGGAAGTTTTTTTCTTTAATATTTTGACTATGTCATGCCACTGCCTTCTTGCCTTCATTTTTTTCAGATGAGAAATCAGCACTTAATCTTATTGTACTTCCCTTGTATATGATGGTACTCTTTTCTCTTGCTGCCTTTAGTATTTTCTCTTTGCTTGACCATTGGACATTTTGCTTACTGGATCTGCACATCCATCTCTGTCAATAGGTTTAGGAAGTTTTCAGCCATTATTTCCTTCTACACTCTTTCTGTTCCCTTTCCCTTTTCTCCTCCTTCTGGGATGCCCATAATGTGTATGTTTGTGCATTTGGTGTTGTCAGTTAAATCCTTGAGACCCTGCTGGATTTTTTCTATCTTTCTGTCTATCTGTTCTACTATCTGTTTGATTTCAGATGTATTGTCTTCCATATCACTAATTCTTTCTTCCGCCTGTTCAAATCTGCTGTTATGTGAAACCTGCATCTTTTTGATTTCTTGGATTGTGCCAATGATCACCATCATATCCGTTATCTTTTTGTGTATGTTTCAATTTCTTTAGTATATTCTCCCAGTGTCTTCTTTATATCATTAATCTCTTCCTTCACTTCATTATGTTGGTCCATTAAATTTGTTTGGAAATCTTTGATTAGTTGTTCGAAGTTCTGCATCTCTTTCTGGTTTTTAGTTTATTCATTGGACTGCTCCATGTCTTCCGTTTCTCAGTGTGGTTTGTAGTTTTCTGTTGGCTTCTTGGTCATCATTTTATCTTGATGGATTTATTCAGTTGATTAGCTTATCTCCCTGCTCTAGAGTTTTATTTAGCTGGTGGTTCTGTGTGTGTATTAATTTTTCCCTTTTACACTTTCTCTTCCTATTTTATTTCCTTTCTTCTTTCTATATTCCCTTGAATGCAAAAGATTAGTGCCAGAGGAATTGAAGGATGTGAGAAAGGAAGAAGGATAATAGTAATATTGATAAAAGTTAGAATAGGGGCCAATTAAGACTTATTGAAATGAATATATAACTCAGGTAGGCAGTGTAGAGTAAAGGGAAAAAAGTGGAGTATCTAAAATGGACTGGGAAACCAAATATATATATAATGGTTTAGAAGGCTCAAATGATGACGAGGGAGAGAAAGGGTAAAGAAATGGCTGAAAGGAAAAAGTTAATATTAATTAAAAGAAAGAAGAAAACACAATAGATAGAATAGAAATTGACACCCTTAAGTTGTGGGCTAATGAAAACACTTGGTATATAAGAACCACAACAGAAAGCAGAAGACAGAAAGATGAAGGAAGGATAAGAGATACCTTGGGATACAAAATCAGTATAGACAGAGAATGGGAAATCACTGAAGAGATAGCAGAGTAAAGAAGAGACAAGCTAGCAGCTAGCCGCACCTAATTAAAAAAAAAAAAGAAAGACAATAAAGAGGGCGGAAAGAGGAAGGAAAAGTAAGAGACAACAAATAAACAGAGAAAAAGCAAACTAACACACAGGCAAGCAAACAAACAAAGCTAAGGATGAACAGTGTTCCTTCTCGGGACCTTGTGGAACTTCTCAACCCACTTGCATTTATCAATCAATTTCCCATCAGTGTTCTATCTGCAGGTTTTGAAGTAGATTTTAGGTATTAAACTAAATGAAAAAGGAGAATTCATTTTTCATTTTTAAAGTGAGTTTCTTTTTTTTATTTTTATTTTTGGCCAACCACGGGACCCAAAATAAGTCCTCTTCTAGACCACACCCTTCAATGAGGGGACCCTAATTAGGCTCGTGGAAAGTAATTAAGCACTTCCCACTTCCTGGCTTCCCCAGGGCAGCTGAAGCGCTGATGCTTGTCAGTGCAGAGTGATACAATTGGCTGACTCCACACACTCTGGAGCCGAGCCTCAGTGTCAATGGCCTTCTGGGTAAATAAAGCTTCCTCAGTAGATTCACCTCTACCCTCAGCCTGGTGCTGCTTCAAGCTTATGTTCTCCCCAAAGCTATGAGGGGGCCAGGCAGCCAAATCCACAGAAGGTAAACCCCTCTCCACCTTCTGTCAGAACCCTCCCTCTCTCAGAGAATGCTCCCTCTCCCCGGCTTTGTGGGGTTTACAGTTTATCCCTAGGCAGCTAGGTAAATCAACTTCCTCAGCAGATTGTCCCCTCCCTTCTGCCTGGTGTTGATTCAATCCAGCTATTTTGTTTGCCCAAGCTGCAAGGGGTTCCAGGCAACCGAATGCAAAGAAAGGAAATCCCTCTCACCACTTCACCAGAGCACTCCCACTCTCGGAGAATGCTCCCTCTCAGCAGGCCCTGTCACCAGCTTGCCAGGTGGTAGTTGCAGCTCAAACTGGTCTTTTTCTCTGAGGGTGGGGCTCAGGCATCTGTGTTACCCACCACAGGCAGGCTTAAAACTCATGCATCTCTACTGATCATTCCATGCCATTGATCTGCCTGCAGAAAGATATCCCAAGCTTCTCACTCCATGCACCCACAGTGCAGACCCCCAGGCAGGACGCTGTCTACAATCTGCCATCCTTAGGGAGCTAGTCAGTGAGTGCCCTCCTAAACTGATGCCATCTTAGCTCCTTCAGTCCCTTCTATTTAAACCTATATGTGATGCTGGAGTTTGTATGTGTATTTCCAGAGACTGGAGTCTCTGGCCTGCCCATGTGCCAGCTGTTCCTGGAATCTTGGTGGAGCTACAACTCTTACTCTACAGCTCAATGAACTCACCGAAGTCACCTGGTGAGGAGACGGTGATGGACAACAGCCATCTCAGGGAATGGAGAGAGCCTGCAGCTGAAGGCAGAATAATCCCATCCACCATAGCAATGGGATATAAGCCCACTCTCACTTGGAGGTGGAGTGTATATCACCATCCCAGACTCCTCAGTATTGGGGAAAGAGCTATGGACTAGAGTGGACTTAATGGTATTCTGGTGTAGACATATTGTGATTCAAGCAATGGAAGAAATTATAACAGTGAGGTGGAGCCAGTGGCCACTAGACACTTTCAGGGCAGGGAAGGGAATAGCAGTTGTAATACAGGGGCTTTTTCAGGACTTGGGAATTATCCTGAGTGACATTACAATGACAGATATAGGCCATTTTACATCAGCGTATACCATGCAGAACTGTGTGGGAGAGAGTGTGGTCTACAATGTGAACTATGGTCCATGCTTAGTGGCAAAGCCCCAGGATGTGTATATCCATTGCAGGTGATGTGCCACACTAATGAAAGATGTTTATGTGGGATGTTATGGGAGGTTTGGGAGGTGGGGAACATGGGAATCCCTGTAATTTTTGTGTAACATTTATGTAATCTAAGCATCTTTAAAAAA
>JAQZBX010003149.1:0-67017 GCA_029593785.1 Cabassous unicinctus
GTAAATGGCACCATGATGCACTCAGTTTTCCAAGCCAGACACTTGGGTATCATCTTTAGATCATCCTCTCCCTCACTACTTAAAATCACTAATCTAGCACATTCTACTACTCCTACAGTACAAGCCAGTATTATCTTTTTTCCTTGATTTACTGCAGCAGCTTCTACTTCCACTCTCGTATCACATTAATCTAATCTCACATTGAAGCCCATGAAATTTTGCAAATCTAATCACACCGACACCACACATACCCCAAAAAACCCACAAAACTTTATTGGTCCTTTCCCTTGGTATATATTTTCAAATCCTTGATTTAGAAAAACAAAGCCCTAGTATCTGACTCAACTTACTTTCCAGATTCATCTCTTGTTACGTATCTGTTCTTATCCTGTACTCCAGTTATACCAAACATGCAATTCCTTGAACATAACCATTCCTTTATATTTTCTTTCTGTTTCTGTTGTTGTCTCTCTCTGGCTTCACTCCTTCCCCCTTCTTCCTCTCTCTCTCATTCGGGACTTTGGAGATGGGCTCATTTGGCTTAGAATATATTTCCTATCTCTCTCTCTTACCTCTCCCTCTTTACCAAATTTATTTCCATTTATCCTTTAGGACTCAGCTTAAACATCACTTCCACCAAGATGTATTTCCTCACTCCAAGGCTAAATTAGGTTCCCCTTCCATTCATTTCCACAGCATTTTACTTTTATCTTTATAGTAATAACTACCATGTTTTCTTATAAATGCTTATTTATATATTTGCTTACTCATTATAAGATTACAATTTCCTTGATTATAGGGACTGTGTCTTATTCAATATTATGACCTAAGCATCTAGTCTGGCACATTGGAAGCACTGAATAAATGAATGAACTCTCTACAGTTCTTAGCATGCAGTAGTCACTCTAATCCCTTAAACTTTAGATGAATTTATAGTGAATACTTTAACAAGAACCAACCAAGAAGAAAGGGAGGGATAGTATAAAAAGGAGAGAGACAGAGCTTGTGATCACCACCAAATTTTCTGAGTGGATTCAAATTTACTGTAGAACTAAATCATCTCCACATTCTATCCTCTGAAAGCAAATTTCTCCAAGGACACATAGTGATCTTGTCATGAATCTCAGAATAAATAATGTTCACTGGGCTAGAAATCCTAGAATGAAAATGTGAGTATGTTGTTCCTTACTTATTTTTTGTTCCTCTAGTGCCTTTTAAATTATTATTATTACTTTTAGGAGGTACCGGGGATTGAACCCAGTACCTCATAAATGCGAAGCAGGCACTCTTCACTGAGCTACACATGCTCCCCACTCTACTACTTTTTACCAAGTAACTTTTTCATGGTTCTTGGGGGGAAAAATCTTATGTATTCAAAGGATAACAATTTACTTCCCTCACTTTGACAGAATCAGATTTAAATTTAGGTTTATTAAAAATGTGCATATTTTTCCATAACTATACCTTCCAAAGACTACATGTTTAATATTGCACAATAAAATGATCAGGGATTTTTTTTCACATTCAGAACCACATACAGGCTTACCTACTTATAATAAAATATAAAAAGGTCTTGCTATGTCATGAATTAGCTATTACTACATTTGAATCAGGCCTGCTTTACCACATAGTGATAAATGAGGCAGGATAAGTCATTCACTCTTTTTGTCATTCAAATAGCCAATGATGTAGCTGTCCTTGTTTCTCCAAAGTAGCTTTATTATGGAGTTCTGCCATAATAGTCTGGACAAATGTAATGAATAAAGGTCTCATAGACCAAAACAAATTTAGAAGAATAAAACAGGGACTGGATCAATTCTCTCCGATTATTGCATCTGCAATTTACATGGTCTGGAAATAATGAAAATAGTTCTTATTCTTACTTAAAAATAAGGAAAGTAGAAAAAAGTGTTGTTTCTGAGAAATACAAGGGTTATTTATAACTCAGCCCCCAGAGAATTAAAGAACAAAGAGCAGATAACTAGAAATCAGAGAGTCTACATATTTAAAATGTTGCAATAAGTGCATAAGTTATACTAGCTGTATCCTACCCTGTGCTTGTGTAGTATAACAGGTGATAACTGCTGCCCAATATCAGGCTGATGGATTAATACTACTGATTTGTAATGCTTAGATGTGCCGAGTTACCATGGAACACTAGTGCCGCTCAAACTACTTACAGAATTCAATGTCATGGCTAATCACATTGCGTTATATGCACATTGGAAATGTGGCCGACAAGGCCTATTGATGTTAATATGAGAAAGGGGAACATATATTCTTTATTACCTTGGCAATTTGGCAGGGAGGGGGTGTTCATTGCTTTTTTATGCACTGAGTTGATGGTGCCATGTTTTCTTTTTCTTTTTTTTTTTTAAAGATTTATTTATTTATTTATTTATCCCCCCCTTGCTGCTTGTGCTTGCTGTGTCCATTCGCTGTGTGTTTTCTCCGTGTCTGCTTATCTCCCCCTTGCTGTGAGGTCCCACTGCATCAGCCCAACACGCCGCGCGGGCCGGCCTGCCCTCACAAGGAGGCCCCGGGAAGCGAACTCGGGGCCTCCCATATGGTAAACGGGAGCTCTATCGATTGAGCCACACCCGCTTTCCTGCCATGTTTTCATTGTGTCAGATATAGAGTATAACATAGCTAACACCAAGCATACAGTGTCCTAGAATACTTATGATAGATTACTCATTTTTTAAAAATGAGACCAAGATATTAAGATAATCGACTTTGAAAAGTATGTTAGTGAATTTTATATAGCCCCAAAGTTGCTACATCATATAAAACTCCTTAGCATTATGTGTTCTGTGGATTAGATACTTGAACCATATTCTGAAAAAGAGCTCAGCATATGTTAGAAAAATCAGGCATTTTATTAAGGCTGGAAGATATCATATTGAATATGGTGGTTGGTCTATCAAGACAGTAATAGTTTAAAAAGGCAAAAGCACATTTTTATAATTAAATCAGAGAACATGTTTTTCAGCATGCTACAATTTAAATCAATAAAATCAGTGTGTCACTTTAGAGTTTAAATTAAAAACAAAGGGAAGAAAACCTTAAGGGATATCATAACCAAGCTCGTGTTTATTTCAAAAGAATTAGGCAATGACCCACTTAATATCTCAAAGATGCAAGAAAGCTACTTGAGTTCTTACTGGTGCTTTATCCATGCCCACAGCAGAGTTTTCTCATGCTCATTATATGATCAAGTGATCACTTTCTCAGGTATACTCAGACTTGTCAAAACAATAAAGATGAAAGCAGAAGACTCTGGGATTGTACTTGTAGCTTGGAAAATGGTGTAACCAAACTACCATTTGGTAGGATGACTCAAAAGCAATTTGGCTAAGAGCTTGGGAAAACATGAGTCATTTGCTATCCCAGTTTTTCCCCCTTGAGTGCTATCAAATGATAGTAATATATATGCATGTTACAATCTGATGAAAAACAACAACAACAAAATAGTTAAGAGATATGGGGTGGGGTGGGGAGACAAAGAGTAGACTGTTTGAAGGCCAAAAAACTCAAGTTACTACTTACATTGTAGAAGTAAGACAAGGAGAACATGATGGGAGGTGTAATAACAGCAACCATCCCTGAAGACTGGGGAAACGTGTCAGGTCAAAGCCAATAAATTCCAAATTGTAGTACCAGTCTCATCCCTAAAGGTAGACAATATGAGATTGGATTTTATGGTAAACATATCACTCACTTCACAATGGATAAAGTTGGAGCTGGGGGTGAATCTTGGAAATACTCTTATGCTATAGAATTAATAGTAAATAGATAAGCTAGCAGATAGGCTTTAGCCCCTGAGAAGTATAAACACAAGGTCCAGGCTGCTCCTTGAATTTGGAGGTTATAATAAAATGACTACCATTTCACTGAAAACACTTGGGTATCATAGTCAGAGGTTCCAGGACTGATAAGTTCATATTATTCATGATGAGTCAGCTCAAGGTTTTTAAAATTGGAATGAAATCAGAAAACAAACTACAAATACTGGAAATTACATTTGGTAATGAAAGAAGGAAAGAAAATGAATATGGAGATATGGATAGGGTAACTTAGAAAAACAAAAAATTTCACTAACTGTGGAGGAAATTTAGTAAAACAAACAAGAAACATACTTATTTAAAGTAAACACAAAAGGAGTCTTTAGAAGAGTAAGTTAGGATAATTTAGCCATTTAAAACATTTCTGCAGCAAAATTTTAATTCCAGATTTTCCCCCTGTTACTTAATACTTTATTTCTCAATATTAAGAACACTGTGCTGGGAGCAGATGTGGCTTGAGCAGTTGAGCTCCTGCCTCTCACATGGGAGGTCCTGGGTTCGGTTCCTGGTGCCTCCTAAGAAAACAAAAACAAAACAACAAGCAAAACAAATGATAAAACCAACTCAGGGAAGCCCATGTGGCTTAGTGGTTGAGTGCTGGCTTCCTACATATAAGGTACAGGGATCAATTCCTGCCCCCTGTACGTCAAAACAAAACAAAGCAAAAAAACCAAACCACTGTTCTGTTTAAAAATTAGAAAAAGCAAAACATTACTAATAACTTGTGTGCAGAGCAAATTATTTTTTGTTAACTACTACTTTGTAATATTGGCTTTTTCCCTTTATTTGTGGAGCTTGTTAATCAAATGCTAAACAAACTGCTTTCCAAAATAAAACATTGGAATAAGTTTGCCAGGAATAGTCTCTTTCAGCTTTTGCACTGATTTGGAGTGTTTATGAACAAAGTCACATAAAACAATCTGAATCTGTTTCTTATCAGGTAAAAGGAGGATAAAATATAAGATATACCCAACACTTTCCATGAGAATTTTGAGAGAATTAAATAGTCAGGAAAAATTGTGCTAATTATAAAATACTTTTTAATAAAAGGGCATGCTTGGTTAAATCTCATATATTTTCAGGTTGCATTAAATTACTCATGTAGAAAAGAGATTGTATTTTCACAGAATTGTGACAGGGTCAAGGAGAATAGATAGCCAATGATAAAGCAGATAATGCAGAGAGGGAAAAGAGCAAAACGGTTGTGGAGAAACAAAGATGAGAAGGGAGGAAAGAGAGAAGCTGGAAAGAAATGTGGATGAATTAGGTGAGAAAAGAAGAAAATAGGAAGGGAAAAGAGGAAGAAAAGAAGGCCACCTTCTATCTGGGCTCAGATATTCTACTTCCAGGGTATGCATCTATTTTTGTTAATATGATAGCCAAATATCCTAGGCTATCCCATCCCCTCTTTTGGCTGGGGGATGTTATGCTAGAAATACTTATTGGAGACTTCCATAATTTTCAAAAGCTTTTTGGCCAGAGATTTTTAAGTTCTAATGTCCACCAAACCAGAGCCAAAACTTGGGCCCACACAGATATAATTTGGACTCTGCTTCCATTCGTTCTTAAATTCTCCTACTTCCTTACCCAGGGATTTGGCTAAGCACTTCTGGTGGATAGTTGATTCTGACCCCAGCCTCCATCTCTTAAGGGTAGATGACAACACTGAGTGACTCCTCCCTCTTTACTCAGAGGCTTAGCTAAGGCCCAATGGAGTCCAACCCAAACACCCTTAACCTTATTTCTTTCTTACCTTTGGTTCTTCCTGGAGCACATAAAAGTCTTGTTTCTTCACAGATGTTTCAATTGGTCTGATGGTCAGGTTTGCAGAGCTCTTCTAAGGGTTTCTAGAACAAACAACTCAATACCAATTTGGGCAGTATTTGTTTTTACTGTTTTGAAGGATTTGTCATGTGCCTGACAAATTTCAATTGCAAGGCAGTTGATCTGATCATGACACATTCCAGGACTATAAAGTGGCAGAAAGGAGAAGAAAAAAGCTGACATATTTACTTTTCTCAGGCTGAGCATATCTTATTTTCCAGGATCTCCCCATCCCCATCTTTGCCTCCTTTTGTCATACTGGATTAAAGATATTAACAAATCTTTAGGACTATTAACAAAACATGGAGTTTTGTTGAAAGTTTAATGTTCACTTTTAGAATCCCTTAATAGCAGAGTTGCTAAAATTCTAATTGAACTTCACCCTGTGGCTCATACCCCAGTCAGTTATTTGCTTTAAGTATATTGACAAGAATCTTACAATCATATTAAGATTTCAATTATTTATCATTTCTCTGGCCCTACTGCAATGGAAAAATCACGAGTATATAGCATATTTAAAAAAAATTTTCTCATTTGGCTCGTCCCACAAACCAGGAAAATTTGATAAATATTTCTTGCTGATTTTGAAGGAATCCTTCATAAGCTTTAATACTAGGGAGTAAGTTGGTATGTTCAGCCTTTATTTTTTTACTTTTTGCCTCTCTATTCATCCTCGTTTGCACTTTCCCTCTTTATGTTAGGTTAGGATTTTGAATTAAAAGATGGTTAAAGATGTTGATTCAAATTGCAGTATTTTTCATTGTGTGTGGCATTTGGAAGTGAAATTGAGGAATGTGACAAACATCCATGAAGTTCTATAAATACTTATTCATGAGGAAAACTATTAATGGCTATCTCAAATGTGACTGTGGACTCTAAATTGGCTTTGGGGATAAGTAACCATATATGTGCTCTTACATTTCTAGTTATAAATACGTTTGTAACAGAACAAACTTGTTCTGGCAAAAGTTATACCACATTTATAAAATCAGGTGTGAGAAGTTTGTGAATCACATAGTGGTAGCACAACATGCAGCAGAACAGCCAGCCAACTTTTTGCCAACATGAGTAAACAATCTCTATGACTTGATACTTATTTTATCTGGTTTCTAATATAGTTATTGACCATTATTGGACCTCTTGTGTAATTCACTGTATACTTTTGAGCAAGTCGCAACTTCTTTCCCCTAGGCCTCACTTGTTTCTTCTAAAACAAGGGGATAGGCTCTGAACTACTTACCTCTTAGATTTTCTTTAAGGGTAAAATTGGATATATATAAGATATACATATGAAAACCATCTGAAGAGCAAAGAGATGTCATCCCATCCTTAAAAAATCATAGGATACTTTGATCTCTGCTCAGGTTGGTTATATAGTAATGATGGAGATTGATGAATGATGGAGATGGAGGTGACTGTTCTCACATGAATCCAAATTTCTATGTCAGGAAATGATACATAAACGATGACAACGGCAACTTAAATAAGCCTGATAATATTCAACTGTTTATCTTTGGTATTTGGATAATGTGTTTGTGTACAGAATTCTCACCAGAAAGTTTTTATAGCAAACTTTTTATGTCAGAAGTTTATTTTTATTGGTAAAATATTAAATAATATACAGAATTAAAAACTGCACTTACACTTCTGAGAAGAAATAAATCTTGGACAAATTATATGCTTGTTCCTGAGATTCCCTAAAATTATTCCAGTAGCTGTGCACTCAGACAGTATAAACCTTTATAATATAATCCTTTTCACAAAGTATTAAAAAGTTTCTGCAGCTTCTTTAGTTGTACACACATACTGACACACACTCACACATGCATATACAACACTCATACACATATACACAGTACCCACATACATGCACATAACATGTGTGTGCATTAAAAACAGGAAAATACAAGTCCCACATTTCAGTCTGCAGTGATAAAACTGTTTAGCGGAGGTCTCCAAATTGGTATATAGCAGGGTGACTGATCACACAGCTGAAAAGACCCTTTTAGTATTTCTGTAGTAAACCTCATTTTCTGAGGTATGGTATTTGAGCCTTTAAAAAACTACATTACAATGAGCAAACCTGACATACAAGGTTTGGAATTTTAATTTTACACACACACATATATATATATATTTCTTTTTTTTAAACAATAGTTTTTATTTCCCCAAATTATTAGTTGGAAAAAAATGAGGTTTACTGGTTTGACCTATTGTTATTATTATTTGCTTCTAAAACTCAAAATATCCTAGAAACTGTCAAGCAATTAGTCTTTAAAATAGTCTAATTACCTTTGGTATTGTTAAAGGAAAAAAAAGTCTAAAATGGCCAAGACGCATAGCTACTGTACAAATGCAGTAACTGCCTTTAAAAGAAATGCCAAAGAAATGTTATCTTTTAACAAAACATGTATTTACATAACAGCAGTTTTACTACAGGAACACAGGTATAAAAAAAAGAAAACCAGCACAATAACATATAAATAAGTATGATACGAAAAAGAGTTCTTACTTAAATTTGTATGAAAACAGGACTAGCTCCAAATATTTAAAAAATTTTCTCTGATAGGTGATACGTACGTGTTTTAAATTGCGCTAAGTGCTTTGCTTTTATTTTAAAGTTCATTTCCAAAAGGAGAGAAATGAAATAAAATTAAATTAAGTTCTTAATTTAGAGCATTGGGTAAGGGTCAAAGGAGAAAATTCAGTCCCAAAATTTCAACTTTAGGACACATTTCTCAGGAAAAAGATTACTAATTTAAAAGGAAAATTTAGCTTAAATAAACACACCAAAAGATTACACCTGTGGTTTCTATACTCTCTAATCTTTTAATTGTGGAGTGTTTTTCTCTCTGCTTGTTGTATCCTTTAAGATGCCATAATTTTTTAGGGTTTTCTTTTGTCATTAACTAAGGAAAGAATAGGTTACAAAGAAAGAAAAAATCACCATAGTTTTAAGACTTCAAGGGAAGTATTGCACTTGTACAGAAAGAAAATAAAAATATATTTTTAAACTAAACTGCAGAAGCAATCATTCTGGGTTTGCAAATAACACATGGTCTAAAAGGTCAAATTGTTAAGAACATACATAGGGATTTGAAAAGCCTCCTCTAAACCTGGAATATAATTATAGTAATGTTAAAGCACTTTTTTCCTAACTGAGAGAAAGTTAAGACTTTCTGCTTTATGTTTTAAACATCTTTCTGAATATTTGCAAAAATTATCTCAATTTTCATGATATATATTTTAGGAGGAAAACCAAAGCAAAAAAGCAAAATCCAACAAAAGGAAGACAAATATATGATATTATGATTACATAAACTTTGGAGTCATATTTTAGGTATCCAATTTTTTGAGAAAGAAAGTAACACAAAGGTTATATACCTTAATATTTTTAATCCAATTATTTTTCTTTTTTCAATGTAAAACTGCACTTGAATATAAAAATAAGTCTGTGGACCATACAGCTAACAAAAACAAATGAAAAATTAAGACTTAAGTGACTTATAAATTGGAAATAAGAGTTGACCTAAACTTCAAACTAGTAGAGGGGGAAAAGAGGCAGAGACATTCAGAAACAGTGATGACAGAGAGATACACAGAGAGGAGGAAAAGAAATGGGGCAGAGTTTATAACATTTAAGAAGAGATAACAGTGATCTTTGTTACACAGAAGGGAAAGTGATTTATGTTCAGAATCTGAGAGTGCTTGAAAATCAAATCTTTTTATCACAGTTTCAGAATGTGAACTACAAAGAAAAACAAAGCAACAATAAAAAACAAAACCCAGAGTCCTTCCCTTGTTACAATGTATTCATTTTTTAAAATATGCATTTTTGGTCAATTAAATTAAGTCAAATCTTGATAAGTGCATAGTAGGGGATTCAGTGACCTCCACCTGCTTAAGAAACTTTTCTTACTGTGTGTCACTTGAGGTAATTTGAAGGGCCCGATTCACTGCAAACTGACTTCTTTGTACCTCTATGAAGTTATATGCTGTACTTTATGTTGCTTATCAGAGGGCCTCTAAATTGTATATTTTATTCACAATAAAAATGACATCTTAGAAAACTAGTCATTCATGTACCTCTCTCTGTATGGGATAAAGGTTAATTCACAAATTTATACAGAAAATATACAAATGCATTGTTTTAGGGGAAAAACCCGATAAACAGAATTATGAACTTATTTCCAAGAGTGCGTGTGAAAAATATCCACAGACTTACAGTACAGCATGATAGAACTAAAAAGCTAGAAATAGAAAGTTACATAAAAACCTTATGGAAATTCCAAAATTTTAGATTTCTGCAATAAATGTAAAAATATTCAAGGTGTCATTATTTGGCCTAGCAATACACTATGATAAAAGGAAACACTAGCATATCACAGCTTCTTGGTCATATGATATTTGCTTTGTATAACCAGCAGCTCATTTTTTTAAAAGCTGTCATATCCTAACACATCCATCGCAAGTAATACACAATAATGGTATGAAACCATTTGAAATTATGCTTTGGAGAATAGCAATGCGATATGACTGTTCAGTTTTGTTTTGTTCAAGGAGAATTAATCACCTGCTTTTAAAAAAATCATTCCATAAAACATTAACAGGTTAGAAGATAGAAGTTCTAAGACTAGAACAACACTAGTCTGTGGATAAAATTGCAAAACAATACTGTAATTTATTGACCTAAAAATTTCTACTATTAAATTCTCATATGATACAGAACATATTCTTCCTTAAAATCAAAACAAAACAAAAACACATACCATAATGCAATTCATAGCTAAAATTTCACTCTACCTCAAATTTCACTGCATAAGCTTCTAATGGTATTCAGAAATACTATCAAACTAAAAAGATATTAAAATCTGGCTTTAAATTTCTTTTTACTTTAAACAGCTGAGCTGAAAGTTTCTGTATTGGAAATTATTCTAAGAGTTTTGCCCTAAGAACAAAAAGATGAATTAAATAGTACTCAATTTTAAATGATTTTTAAAGTACATAATAATAGTGTTGTATGGCTAAAATAGCTAACCAACACTCTCTCAATGCATTTTAAAAAGGCACCAATATAAAGAAATTTTAGAAATATTTAATACATTAAATTCAGGATCTTAAGAGCCCAGTAACTGTATATTTTAATTATTTTGCAGAAACTGGAGGATTAAAAACATTTTTAAAGATAACTTTCATATATACAAACTTTAACTTCACCCCCATTTTTTTTTTTTTAATTTGGGGAATTTTCTGTTTTTGAATAATCTTCATACAGATAGTATTTGCTAAATTAATATACAAAATATAACTAAAGATGACCACAAATATAGCATCCCTTTTTGCAACACTAACAATTCAAAGTTTAAAAATAATTGTAGCCACCTCTTACTTAAGTTCTGTCCTGAAACTAAGGTCATGTAGTTTTTTGTTTTGTAATTTTGCAGCTTTTTCTGCCCTAATGGATCATTTTGGAGATAGAATGAAATAAGATTTGGAAAATGAGTAAAATATAATTTCCATTAAATGCCTTTTCTGATGTAAAATTTGTTAAACATTTATAAAATACCATAAACACAGCATGGTTCTGTGGGATGTGCAAATGAGAGACAAAAACTACAAATAAAAAAAATACTATCAAGTTCACTAATATATTCTTGTCTTTCTCTATTTGCCAAGTAAATGTTGAGAAATTTTTCCTGTCTCTTATTATTTGTCTTGTTTTCTTCTGAAAGTAGATACAGAACACCCTAGGTTTAAGATTAATAGCTGCTTTTTGTCCTAAGGATATACTAATAACTTCTTTAGCATTTCTTAATCCACTCTGGTAAAGTAAAACCACTAAACTGCTCAGGTATTCACTATAATTTTAACTCTCTATATGCTCTTGCACATATCTGATGACTCTAATTGCTTCTCTTAGTTTTCTTTAAAAGAATGTGTATATATGTGTGTGTGTACATACACAGAGACACATCACACACACTGTGACGCATGCATACAATTGCCTGTATGTATGTAGAAGAAATACTCCCTACATTGTAGCCAAGTCTAAATCCTAGTCTCATGCTCCCATTTTGTCCCTCCAGAAAATTCTTAATGGAATGATTCTTTTTAGCAACCTCAAATCTCTTTCAATCTGCCTACTGGAGACTTATTGTTTTAAAACGCCCCAACAGAATGGCTTTTTAAAAGTGATTCATCAAACTTCTGGAGAGCTGGAGATAAAATTCTGGGCAAAATTAGGGCAAAGCAATGAGATACATTTCTGAAATTTTGCCAAACTGGAAAAAATAGAGGCTAACCCATTTTCATACTGCTTAAATACTTTCTGTAATGTAAAATCTCACCTATATAAACTGGGTTTACAACTGTTATGTAAAAGTTGATTTATTTGGTGTCGGACTCTCATATCTATTTTTAGGTATTACCACCTTGACTATTTCCTTTTGTGAAGAAAAAGCATGCAAATATAGCCATCTAGAGTTTCTCAGAAAGTACTATGTCCACAAGAATTCTTTCTAACCTACAAATCTGAATTCACCTTGTCCTCATTTGTCCCTACCACACCCTGAGGCATCTCCACCTCTTTCTGTTTCTCATAACCTGAAGTTTAAGAAAATACAAGTATATACCTGTAGCAAATATGCTCTTACAAACATTAAGTCTCTTAAGCAGAATATATTCCCCCCAAAAAAGATGAAATCAGAAAAGGACAGTGCATTAGTATTGTTTTCATTTGGGTACCACACAACTCTTTAGGTCCACCCAAATTCAGTTTCATCCCAGGACAGATAGGGACACAACTGTTCATACACTAAAAAAAATTGTAAGGAGGGAGAATATGAATAGATGGTGCCAGCAGAAATTCATACACAGCCAAAAGTTACAAGCATATTGACTGTAATCCAAATGTTTCCTTAAATTCCAGTAAAATACAAAATCATTTGACCTTAAAATTATTTACCTTTCTCCAAAAAGAAAAAAAAAATTCCAATATTATTTTGTAGTGGTGATGGTGGGTGGGGGTGAGGGATTCTCAAAGACATACTATACCTATGAATAAATTGTATGTTTACAATATGCCAAAGCATGCAGAAAAAAGAAGTTAACAGTTGACATTCTGTTTAGTACATTTCACATCATTGTTTTGGTGCAGCCTCTTAGATTTAAAGGAATCGTTTGGCCATCTCACCAAAAACAGTTACGACAGGGACTAGTAAAAGAGCTGAGTTGTAGTCACTTTTGCTTAGTTTCTGCAATATTAGTGCTTAGAAGTTGCTTAAATAAGCAGACAGCAAACTAGAAAATGAATTAAGAGCAGTATTGGGGCTAGATTTGCTGATCTGTCCACAGTTCTCTAGTCTTGATAATTCTCACATCACACTGTATCAAGAAACCTAGTTGCAGCATCCTATTTAATAATCTTTTAGAGCAGTTATCAGTTACTGCTTAACAGAATTTCAGTATACACAACTGGTTAACAGACAATCCAGTCAGAGACAGGCCTGTTCACACTAAATACAGTGAGTTCTGCCTTCCAAATGACTCCAATCAAATGACTTCAATCAATATCACTCAATTCCTCCCCTCTAATGCTGTTGGAGTATAAAGAAAAACAGAGTACCCACATAAATGAAATTAAAATCTGCTCATGAAATATGGCAACATAGGTCATATATGGATTACAAGGAGGGAAATTCGGTACTAAGGGATTGAGATTCACTTCTGAGAAGGACTTATATAGGTGAATGTGTTTGAAATAGAGAAATGTGCAGGACACAGACACTTTTGCTTAGAGGTTCAGTCACAATTTAGACTCCAACAAGGGTAAAAGTAAACTTTGTTTTGTTGTTTTTTGTTTTTCTTTTTTAAAAATCTGTACTCCAATGTACAGTTTACAAAGAAGTTCCATTTTCCTTGCAGCAAGAGTGGTATTATCACTGAAGAAATACTAGAATAAATAGCCGTAGTTCAATAACCCTACAGGTTCAAGTTACCACATTCGGGTCAAATCAGCAATTGCTCTGAGGAGATTTTGATAGAAACAGCCTCTAGCAAGATTTTTAAGACTTTCTACTCAAAGAGTAGAAGCTGAATGAACTATGGACAGAATACTGGGTAGTCACAGCTTGAAAAAAACAGTGAAAAGAGAAATACCAGAAAAGGGATTGCTAAATGTTTCCCACCCCCTACTGTTAGCCTAATTATATTTTTCTACTGACTGGTTAACACTGATTAACTGCTGATAAGGTGACAATCATAAGCATACTTTTAGAAACAAATATGTATACTATATGCTGCCATCACATTACAGCTTTAAAAAAATAAAAATAAAACTTCCCAAACAAATATATGAAAAGTAGAAGTCTCTCCTGAAAATTATTGACCATGTTTCTTAGCCACTCTTAGACCATATGTTATTCTGAAAAGTAGATAAAAATACTATTCATTAAAGGTGTTAAAAGTAAGGCTGCCAGGGTGTCTATAAAATGCCAGTCATCCAAACTATGGAAAAACAGTGCTTAAGTTTAGAAAAATAAGATCACAGGACCTCAAATGTATTGTAGGTGGCCCTTAACTACATGTAGTTTAAAAGTTTTGCTTTATGGTACAGTGTATAACATACTGTATTATAAATTCCACAGGGGAAGTAAACATAGAACCCACAACAATAACTCATCCTAGGAGTTATCACTGAAAATAACAGTGTTTGATTTGTGTTCTATGAGCTCTAGAGAACAAACAAAAAACGGTTTACATTTTGAAACAAATTCTTCTTTGAAGTGTAAAATTAATTATATCATTTAAAAATGCATAAGTCCTACCCAGAAAACTCTAAACTTTCCTGTCTTTGATCATCATCCTGAATATCAGTGGCAAATTAAAATCTCTTCAGTGAATCTATATGAATCAAGTGATTTTTCAAAGCATGATACGCCTTTTATCTATGCATGGCAGAAATGAACTGCTCTTAAATTTCCACAAAATAAACAAGCCAAGTTATCAAGAAACAATATCCCCTGTCCCTTCTTTCTTCTGTTTCTTACTTATTGTAGTTAGGCAGAGCAAATGACACTGTGTCCACAAAATAAGAATTATTGACAATAATAATATTAAAAAAAATAAAAGGTATGTCAACATCTGAGGGAAGATGGGATTGTAAGTGCAGTATTTCTTCATGTGCAGTTCCTTACTTCATAAAGGTCCCCTTTGGAATGAAAAGGCCTAGTGGAATGTGTGCTCCCCTCGAACAATGTGTGATGAAAACTCATAACGGTCCTGGCTTCTATAGCCACAGATGTTGCATTCCAGTGGGTCCCGGTAGCCATGGCAACCCATGTGAATGGTGTACATGACATGGTCTAGGAAAAGGACTCGGCAGTGCTCACACTTGAAGGCCCGAATCTGTTCTCCTTCTCCATTGAAGACCTTGTAGATGTCCTTCAGAGAGCCCTTAGGAGCCTTGGTGGTATCCAAAGCTTTGAGATCCTCCTTCATGTAAGCTGGGCTTTGTTTCCTCTTGGGATTTAAGGCAGGATTTCCTTGGTAGGACTGGCGGTCATCATGGCTGCTTTCTGAGTCAGTAGAATCCAAGCAGCTATTGCTGGGAGAAGCCTCTCTTTCCTGGGGTCGACTCTTTGGTCTGATGAGAGAGATAGGGCCATCCATGTTGTTTTCATGACTATCAGAGGTTTCCCTGCTAATGGGCCTTTCTATCCTATTTGGATGATAGACCTGAGAATAAGCTGAGCTTATAACTGGGGCCACCTCAGCGATTGTGCTTGGTGGGTGCTGCATCAGAGGGTGGAGGGCCTCAGCTCCAAGGTAGGTGATTGCATTGTTGATGGCTTGGTCCATCATATGAGACTGCATCAGCTCAGCCTCCTTCTCATATGTTAAGTTCATATCAAAGTGAATATCTGGGTAGCTGAATCGCATGAGCTTTTCCCCTGAAAGGGAGAGGTGAGAAAAAAAGGAATACAACAAAATTAATGACTGGATTAAAATATAAAAAGGTACAAATTAATGACCCCCATTTTCCATAATATGGGATAAATTATTTAGGCACTTCAATTCTGCTGAGAAATACAAATATTCTTAACATGCAAAGAGGATTAGTCAAAAAAATTTCACAAGCCGTTTGTACTTTTCCTAATGCCATCGTGAGACTGCATCTAGCCTGAAAGGTATGGTTGAGTGTGTTATTCATCTTATTTCTATTTTCAATTAAAATTCCTACTTGTCTAGGACTCAGGGACTATGGAAAAAAGAGAAGAACTGCCAGGGAAAATTAAGTCATGGACTATGCTTGGTTTTGCATATTTTAAAAATCAGTGACCAAATTATAAAGGGCATAAACGTGTGAATGATCTGGTTAAAATATCTGTCACCTTGCTGTTTTGTAGGGTTTAATTTGATTGATTTAGCTGTTGTATAAGAAAAAAAGATTATAGAGTCAATATATGTCATTCTGGAAAATTTAAAAAGTGTCATTATTAAGCTATGTTAAAATATTGTATCACCTGGAAATTGAATGAAATTTAGGGCTATTAAAATGAAATTAGAAATTATTTCCAAAAGTGTTTGCTCATCATCCCTTTCTTATTCAGTCACGTGCAATGGTGCCTGTATGTGCATCCATTGTTAGTTGGCCATTTTTTTCCTTGATTGAAGGGTATTTGTAGTGCCTCCTTAATATTTACTTGAAATTTAATTTTACTTCAACATAAATGTCTGAACATTAAATAGAAAATATTTTTGGGTGCTTAATACAGGAGAAGTAATTTTAATTTTTCTTCTTCAAATACTGCCAGTTTTGAACAGAATACTTCATCTTTTTAAAGTTCTGCCACTAAAACACTGTGGTCTCCAACTAGTTACCCAGTGACTTTTGTAGATAAACCTCACAGATAAATGTTTCTTAAAAGTATATGTGGACTTCTCATAAATGTTTTAGTATATTGTTTTGTAAGGATGCCTGAACTATAATTTTGATACAAAGTGTTGACCCACAGAACGACAGTCTAGAAGAGCAGTTTCAGATAGTTTATTATTTAAAATTTGAAAAAAGGGCCCCCAAGTGGGATCAGGATAATGATCATGGGTAATGAAAATAGAAGAAAGAAATGATGAGAAATTATTTCATGGCATCCAAGTTAAGATACCTCAATGTCAAGAGTTTCAAAATTAAACGAGACAAAGCTGATCTATGTTCTCAAAGAGCTTACAGTTAAGAGGGAGAGACAGCAATTTAATGTTCATTTATAATACAGTGTGATGTTGCTATGGAGTCAAATGAGAGGAACACTTAACTTACACTAGGGGAGTGAAGGAAAACTTCTTGAAGTAAGTGGTATGAATTTGATGGTAAATGTTATCAACCAGGCAAAAGGAATGTGGGGGTGAAGCAGCTGGTAAGAAGGCTCATGGGCAGGAGGGCATTGCATGTTCAAGGAATTATTTATACTTCAATGTAGTCGAGTGGAAACAGATGAGAAAGGAGGTAAAATAATACAGACCTTCATTCAATAGCTAAGGAATTTTAATTTTATCCTGTGAGCAATAAGTATTGAAGGATTTAAAAGAGGAAATTACCTGATTAGATATAGATTTAATGAGAGGGTTTAGGAAAGTTGTTCCAATAAAGATCCTGGTGGCCTGAAGTAGTATAGTGGCAGTGGGGATAGAACAAAGTCAATGAAATGAAGAGAAATTTAGAAAATAGAATTGCTAGAACTTGGTGATTATCTGACCATAGAGAATGAGGAAGAGAGAGTAGGTGTGGCAGTTTGATGTTATTTATGAATTCCAAAAAGGAGATATTGATTATGTTTGTAAACTGGTCTGTTCCTTTGGGCATGATGCCCTTTGATTGTATTAGATTCAGCCGAGATGTCTTTGATTAAATTATGTTAAGATTAGGGCTCTAATCCAACTACGTCATTAGAGTGTGACACAGTGTCAAGTCCCAGCCCTCTTGGGGATAAAACAGATGCTCACATGGAAGTAAACACACAGGGAAGAAGAACACAGAGGAAGAGAGACAGCTCATTAGACATGGCAGAGGCCCTGGGAAGAGAGATGAACCTGATAGTCTATAGCTGACCTTGTGAAGAGAACTGAGCAGCTGAACCCGGAAAGAAATGAGCCCTAGGAAGAGAGACGAGCCCTATGCCAGCCTACAGCTGAGATTGGAAGAAGCTGGGACCACAGAGCCTTAAGAAGAAGGAGGAAGGCTGAACCCTCACAGACATAGCCTGACAGCTTGTGTCAACATGTGGCAACAGACTTTGGGTGAGAAAGTACCTCTTATGGTACCTTGAGTTGGACTCTTTAGGGCCTGGTAACTGTAAGCTTTTACTTCACCCTTTATAAAGGCTAGCAGAATTCTGGTTCTTTGCATCAGCATCCCTTTTGACTGACTAATGCAGTTAGGTAAGCATGAAATCTGGGTTTCTGGCCTTGGAAACTGAGTGGACAGCAAAAAGAAAGAAAGGATGATGAAAACAATTTGGGGAAGACTATGAGTAACCATCATGTCCAGTAAGTACTTAGACACAGCCTCAAACTCAGGAGAGAAATCTGGGCACAAAGTGTAAATATGAGAGTCATTAGTTGATGAAAAGTAACTTCTGAGGTCATGGGAATGTATATCTCCAAGACATAGATGGAAGTGTGAAGAAAAGAGAGCCAAAAACTGAACCTAAAGAAAACCTATAAAACATGGCAATAGGCCTATGTTTAGAGAGCACTGGGCCTTGCTTCCCATGGAATGAGGAGAGTCTGTGGGGCCAATGATTGTGCCGATGTGGAGCTCACATCCCAGACCACATATTGGATACCCAGAATATAGAATTTCTTGTCCAAATGGCTCTGAGACTTTTTCCAGAGCTTGTACAGACCTCTTCATAGGATCCATCCTCCTGAGTAGCAACTGTGCTGCTGGTCTGTGCACACTTACACTTGAGGAGTGGCCAAGGCATAGCTGTTGATATGTTGTGTGGGGTATAGTGTAAAAAGAACTTGGATGTGCAGGCTGCGGTGTTTCCACATGTGTGCATGAAGTTTGCAAAGCTGTTAGGGGAAGTCTATAAAGAACACAGAGATGGAGGAGGCAGAGAAACTACAGGAAATGCAAAAGAGATCAATGTCATAGAAATCAAGGAAAGAGAATGTTTCCAAAGGAAAGGACTACTCTATAGTAGTAAATGATGACTTGGTAAGATACAGTCTACAAAATGTCCACAGGATTTGGCAACATGGAAGCCAGCGGTTACTTCAAAGAGAATAATTTCAGTGGAGCATGGGGAATAAGTAGAAAGAAAGAAACTGTGGAAAGTAAGCATAGAGAAGCCTTTCAACAACTCAATCTTTGAAAAGAAGGATAAAGTATGTGGTAGCTAGAAGGAGACTTGGGCTTAACGGAGGTATTTTTTTAATGATGAGAGTTTATCACACTAAATATTGATAGAAAATGCCAATAGAGGGGAAAGGATGAAAGAATAAGTGAAAAAGAGAAAAATAATAAAGTGTGAGGTATTTGAGGGCCAAAAGAGGATAAATCCAGAGCACAAGAATAGGAATTAACCTTAATCAGAATGAGAAATATCTTTTTCAATGAAACAAAGAGAAAAGAAAGTATTTATACAGGTGCACATAATCCTATAGGATTGGTGATAGTATAATAAAATCATTTTCAACTGATCTTTATTTCTATGAATCTAGATGTTATATTGTTATGGAACTAGAGACCGTGTTTGCAGACAGAAGAGAAAATTTGAAATGGCCACAGAGGAAAGGAGAGAAGAATGTGCTGCTATATTGCATGGATGGGCCAATTGATATTTGAAACCATTTATTCACTTATTTATAGTGCTATCATTTGGTAAGGCTGTGGGATTTTCTCCAAAAGTACTCAGCAGCTGAGATGCAGATGTAGATAAGATGTTCAGTGTAATTCACTAGAGAGTGGAGTTTCTCCAAGAGAAAGCGAGAGAAGACAAGTCAAGAGAGTCGAAAATATTGGCAAGTAAGTGGTAAAAGTGATGAACCACAGAATCTATGTTGGATAGGAAAAAAATAAAAAGATAAATAAATTATTACAGAAAGTTCAGGGATCAGTAGTCTGGAGAAATTGATGAGGAAAAGAACAGTATTTAAGTAAGGGACATGACAAAAAGGAAATTTAAGATAAGTGTGGAATGATGAAATTTTTTATTTCAAAAGCCATCATAGAAAGAGTTCCCGTCGCTCTTATTTGTTATATATTACTCTTAGGACAGAATCCAAATAAAGGAAAAATATTCTCAAATTCTTATGAAAATCTCATGTCATTATTTTCAAATCATACTGTAATTTTAAAAATCTGTCACTCTTTTCCAAGGCATGTAATCAAATCAAACTGAAATTATCATCTCTATGTCATAGGAAACATGACAAAAGTGTTTCAAAGAGCAAACTATATAAATTTAGAAGACAGAAAGAATAATGATAATAAATTTCATATTTTTCCAAATACTGTATTGTCTAGTTGAAAGATAGGCATTTAATGTACATCAATTAATCAGTTTTAAAATAAATGAAGTGGCTTTTTAAAACGAGTTACCTTTGAAAAGAAAGGAAGGAAGGAAGAAAAATTAACTAGGGTGCAAGGCAGGCCTTTGAGTACAATCTCAGGGGTCTTACGGACTGATCTAATATCAATCAGACCCTTAGGGTCACCCTTCTTTCAATGATCTGTGTCAGTAAATACCTATAGGTAGTCTTAAAAGGATATTTTGGTGATTTGTTGGTTCTTCACTTTTAGATTGAAAGGAACCTTCTCTAGGTGTTTATTCGGCTGAGAGAATTTTATTATCCTTTCCTCCCTGAAATAACCTAAGAAAAGATTTTCTCCCAATCACTATTCAACCCATGGCAGAATGTGTTGCAATACTCTTTTGAATATTTTTTATCTCTTCTTAATTTTTTACTACATACAGTCTAGTCTAAAAGAACAGATATTCAAATACAGAATGAACAATAGATAATTCTTTATATTGCCTCTATTAATTCATACATTCTTTTAAAAAGTAGATGCTTTTTGTAACCTCTAAGATGCTTCATGACTTACAGCATGCACTCAGAGTGATGCTAAGTCTGACTCGATGAGAGGATAGCCACATTTCTTTATTTAAGGCTTGGAAATGAAAAATGGAGGTCTAAATATATAATTTTTAATATTTTCAGTTCAAAATCATATGCTGGATAAAAACAAAGGAGATCCAATAGATCCAAATATGAAACATCTTGAATAGGGATTGCTGTATTATATTCCTAATGCAGAGTATTGGAAAAAAAAAGGATTATTTCTTTTTACTCTAGATCAAATACTAAAAACATTAAGATCATATAAAGACAACAGTTACAAATCTGATGCTAATGCAAATGCAAAAACAGATTGCAAAACTTGCCAAGCGGTTATAACATTTTCCTTAAGTATTACTATTTTTTATAAACTAAAATTTTATTTTTACATGCCATTTCATTTACATACCAGCTCATTTTGAGATAGTGACTTACTACTCTCAAGTCTTCCCTTTACTTCTCTTTCCTATGCCCATGCTCCCATACCCCTAAGTGTGTGCATGTGTTTAAGTGTGGTGCAAATGGAGTGGAAAAGAATAATGGAGAGGGAGACAGGTACTTATTTAATGAACTGAAATACACCCTACATTTTTCTAAGGCAAGGGAACATGGCTTTGCTCATTAAAATCACCTTTTAAAGAAATAAAAGCATTTATAATGCTTACCCACAAACTTTTGTGGAGTGGAGCTTTTACGTTTTCCCATATTCCCTGTGAGCTTCTCTATGACAGCAGGTCTCTCAAAAGGCACCAGAGAAATATTGTTGTCCATGATAGGCTCTTGTTCCTTACAATCTTCCATAGGAGGTACTGTATAAAACCATACAAAAAATGCAATATGATAATTTCTTCCACATTTTGAAAGACACAGAGCTGAATTTGCCATCTCAATATGTGTTAATACAAATGCAAGTTAGTATGCTTGAATAAAAGCAAGTGGAAATAATAACCTCTAGTGTGAAAGAATATTCTTAATTTTACTCATACAAACACACACACACACATACAAAGGATTTGTTCTTATCTGAGTCTCTCTCAAATCAATGACATAAATTGTTGCTTTTATTGGCTACAAACATTTTCATCTAGTTTCTCATCTTATTACTCTGAAATTGTTTTTAACATTGATTAGAATGAATACTACTTTAGAACTGCACTATTCTCAAGGCTTTTGGAATTAACTTTTAAAAAACAATTTAAGTCATCTTGTTTTGTTGGAAAGCTTAAACAGACACACAGACTAACAGCACAATATTTAATCAGATTTTTCACCCAGATATTTTCCTGCAACAGATTTTCTATTTGATTAGCTGAGTGAGCTGTTAGCCCAATTGTTACAACTGCTACCTGCACAAAGCAGGCTTCGACAAGGGGATCCAATTCTGAATATGTCTACACATAGTAAACTGTGGCAGCTTTATGATTGTAATTTATTTTTAAAAAGAGCTCTTCAGCAGGGTAAAATAATCCATTTCCAAATTGACACATTGACTCACTAAACTACTGTTCTTATTCTTTTGACATAAACTCTCCAGTATTATTCCCTTTTCATTCCATTTGTCTACATTGCTATGGGCTAATATATTAGCCCATAGATATTGACATTAGATATTGACCTTCATAGTATTGAAAAAGAACTTACAAAAAGTTGTTTTTGAATGGAAATACTGTCAAAGGATGCTTAACAAAGGATAGAGTGACATCCCAGACAGATCAGAGCAAATCAGTTGATTAAAACGAGAGTCTCAGGAAAGATCATAATACATTACTTCTTGATTATGGTTGCTTTCTTCAACTGTACCTGTGCCAGTACTGTTTAGAAACCTAAGGGTTTCATATCTTAAAATGATTTACACTGCTCCTTTCATTTGTACAGGACAACCCCACTGTGTAAAGCACAATGGATTTTCAATTATAAGGGGATCCTCAAAGTAAATATTTAACATTGGCTGATACTAAAAGAAAGTAAGAAAGCAAGAGACCAAAGTTAAGAAAATCCAGGGTACAACTCAAGTATGATCTATTTAATAACCAATATAGGCTACTGAAGAAATGAAAAGTGGCATTTGAAAAATGTTTTCTTAATTTGGACATGTTTAAAGAAATCCACATAAGTCTAAATTTTGGTTAATCTAGTGTACTCTGATGGATAGGCTGAAAAATATCACTGTTATTCTACATTTTTTAAGAGTTCCTCTGACTATGAGGGGTAAGGGATCTGCAATTACTGAATGTTATTTTGGAAATAAATATTTTAAGATGAGATTCAGAAACAAGGAAACACTTAGGTCATTTCGTACATTGATATAATTAATGATTTTATTAAGTGGCAAAAGTAAGTCCTGAAACATTACATAAAACATTATACTTCTCTTTTAGCAAGAGTTAAAATAAGAAAATGTATAATTAAAAATACAGTGCAGTAAAACCATATATACTAAAATAAAGCAAAGAAAGGATGATCATAGATTTCAGGTAAGGAGGTCAGGGGGATGGAATGGTGATGGTGGTGATGTGGGGAACCATGTAAATAAATACAGATTGTTGTCAAAATCTTTTGTTTGAATGGTAGATTCACAGACATGTACTACAGTATTAAAAATAACTATATGATTAAATAAAAAGCAGTCCATTATGGACCAAAGATGAAAATATGACATGAACCAAGTATCCAGAATGAAAGAAGGAAAGAAAAAGGTTCTTGGTGTAAATTTTGCTAAAAAACAGCAAAATTGGTTACTAGGGTTTGCCCCCAAATTGAATATACTAATTAGTTTTGAAATGAGTAATGTAACACTTTGCAGTTTAGCTCTAAGTCTCACCCTCAATTTTCATATTTGCACACATTTAACACTCAAAATGAAACCTGGGTGTGGGAACTGCCCCACACCACATCCACTCAATTCAGATTTGGCCCAAGTTCAATGAAGCTCATGTGAACTGAAAACATTGACTTCTGCAGAGCTCTGGTTTAACTTGTACTAACAGACCTTAGACATCAAAAATTGATGCTGTTTCTACCACATTAGCAATCATCATCATCATCATCATCTGACATTTACTATGTGCTAAACACACTATAATATGCTTAAGTACTATTTAAGACTTCGTATTTAATAATTTATTTAGTCCATTCAACAGGAACTATCATCAACTCCATTTTACAAATGAGGAAACCAAAACTCAAAGACATTAGTGATTTCCTCAGGATTTCTACCTAGTTAGCTGGGAATACAGAAGTTGAGCCTAGGTGGTCTGGCTACAGGGCCTTGGCTTTAAACCACTATGCTATACTGTTCTTTGTTGATATGATTCGAGTTTTGACTTTTTATGAACTAGCTTACATTTTTTTAAAGTTTGCCATTGAGAAAAGACCAAATTTTTGCTTTCATGTATCTGGGTGCAACCCATCAAAAATATTTCTGGATAGATATTGCTTAAAACAAAACAAGTTCTCTAGTTAACTCAATAATGCATTAATCACACAGTGAGGCATTTCTCTAGGCTAAAAATACACCAGTATGCCAGCTTCACTTATTTGAGCAAACTTTATAAACAAATATCTTCTTTGACCTCATTTTTAAAGTTATAACCAGGATACAAATATATTAATACTTTAATTATATCATTATGTCTTCACTTTGATAAACCAGGTAAACGGTACCGCAAGAGTGTTCCCAACAAAGCTATTTTCCCCCATCAATCTATGCAAAATACAAATTCTAAGAAGAAACAGTTTGATGACTAGATTGGGTCACATATCTACCCCCTGGCCAAGAGAGGGCAGGGTATCTGGACTATAGTTCCATCATGACTGTATACAATGGAGAAAGACTCTTCTCTAAAGGAAAATGGAAGTCTCATTACCGAGAAGGGAAAAAGGATATCAAGCAAGCAAAAACAACGGATGTATTTTATATTGTCATAAATGTTCTCCATGTTGCTGAATCTAAAGAAATCTTTTCAGTTATCTTTGCTATCTTCTTGATAGCATTTGACAGTGTTGATACTTGCTTTTGCTTCTGTGCAATTGCTTCTATTTTCCCACACTGCCCTTACTTACCTTCATGACTCTTTTCTTTTTTTCTTTCTGGAGTCACCGTGACTATCTAGATCTCTCACTCTGTACTCACCCATATAACGTTATTAAAATGTATTACTTCAGGTTACTACCTATATAATGATGGCTCCCACATCTATTTTCTACCTAGGCTTCTCTCAAGAGCTCAAGATCTATATACTCAACTTCTTCCTAGACAGTTACACTTGGTTATATCACAGGGAGGAAAAACATAATGGAGAAGCAGATGTGGCTCAAGCAATTGGTCTCCCATCTACCATATATGAAATCCAGGGTTCGATTCCTGGGGCCTCCTGGTGTAAGGCAAGCTGGCCCCCCTGGTGAGCTAACCCAACTGGAGAGCTGGCCCATGTGGAGTACTGACCCATGCAGGAGTGCTAGCCCACATGGAGTGCTGGCCCGTGCGGACAGCTGGCGCAGCATGATGATGCAACAAAAAGAGACATAGAGGAGAGACCATGAGAGACTCAGCAGATCAGGGAGCTGAGGTGGCACAAGAGATTGAGTGCCTCTTTGCCGCTCTGGAAAGTCCCAGGATCGGTTCCTGGTGCTGCCTAAAGAGAAGACAAGCAGACACAGAAGAACACAGAGAGCAGACAGCAAATGACAAACAATGAGGGGGGTGGGGAAGAAATAAATAAATCTTTAAAAAAAAAACACACCAAAACATAATGTGTTCAATACCTAAACTATTTTCTCTACAAACTTTCTACTTTTTTCCTAATTCCCATCACAGTGAATGGCATTAATATCTACCCAGTCACTCAAGTTAGATACCTGTGGCAAATCTTATATTTGTTCCTTTTACTCGGTCTCCTGCCTTTCCTCCTCCCTACCACTACATACATACCTACCCTACATAGTCACATAAAGTTACCAAGGGTTTTTATATTCTATTCCTGCAGTTACTCTCAAATTCACAAATCATATGTGTATTCCAGGCTATTAGGCCCACCTCAATTGTTGTAACAATCCCCTGACTGCTCTACTTGTCTTCCACACCCCCTCTAATCCATCTCCCACATTTCTACCAATAAAATGTAAATGCAAACATGTTTTTCATGATAAAGTGCAAAATTCTTTGCTTAGCACAACAGGCCCTTCAAACTCTGTTCACGGACCATTTCTCTAGCCTAATCACCTCCCAATTTCTCTTACTCTCACAAACTGGGCTCCAACTACAAAGCTAGTTGTAGGTCCTCAACCCACCATGCTCTTTTACATTTCTAATTTTTCACATGTGCTGTTCTCTCTATATGCAATACCCTTCTCCACTTATTCTTTCCCTGGCAATTCCTCTTGGACATCCAGTCTGATTTAGAAGTCTTCCCTCTATGTTCCCATAATGCTTAACAAATGGTCTCTAATTGTTGATTTACTTTTTTATTCTTCCAATAGTTGGTGTAATCTTAGGACAGGGACTGCATTTTACTTGACTTTGGGTCTAGTACCCTTTATCATTTTGTTCACTAGTACCATTTTGTTTACTGAATGATTTAATAATGGAAATTATATCATCCTATGTAAATAAGTAAAAGAAGCTAAAGAGGAAGTTTGTCAGTTCCCAATTATGCCTTCATATTTAGGATAAAGAGCTTCCCTTTCAAAAAAATAATCCAAAGCATAAACCTAAGAAGATATAGCCTTGCTTTAAAGTTGACTATCTTTCTGTTTCATACTTTAATTTTATCTTTGGTCAAGGAGGGAAAAGATAATTATGTAGTTTGATTTTTAAAGCTTTTTCTTAAAAAAAAAACTTGAAATATCAGCATAGAGATAACTTTCAAATAATATAAATAATCTGCCATAAAACCCAATTCATTATTATTTTATTTCCAAAATTATGAGTCATGAAATTCCTTCTCTTCCCTCAAAACACCCATTGACATTAACTAAGAAGTTTTTACTCTATCTACTAAATATCACTTCAGTGTTTAATTCTGTTTTTTGTCCTGCCACTCTTTTTTCATCTTTTCTTGGCATTCTCACTTCCAGTCTCTCCTCAAACCCTACCTACTGCCCCAAGAAGGCATCTATCTTATATTCAACACTGGTGGCAGTTTTCTTTAGAAGACACAAATTTATTTGCCCCAATGGCTTTTTGTTAGTTACACTAAGAAATTCAAACACTGAATTGACATAAATTTTACATCACATCCTATTACTACAGTCTTGTTTCCTACTACTCCTTTAACTCTAACTATGCTCAGTGTCCAGGAACCATGAAAGGTCTTTCATACCATGAAAGTCTCGTTTCCTACTACTCCTTTAACTCTAACTATGCTCAGTGTCCAGGAACCATGAAAGGTCTTTCATACCTCCAAGCCTTTGCCTATGACAACTTCTCTCCTGGAAAGCACATTTCTCTGTGTCCTGTTCCCATCTATGTGATTTTTACTCATCCTTCATGCTCATTTTAAACACTGCTGTATCTTAGAAGTTTTCCTTGATTTCTTCAGACAGAGGTAGTCACTTCTACATCTGTGCTCCTGGAGAACTGTATACAAACCTTTATTAGAGCATTGGCTTAAGTTTATTTATTTTTTAAAAATAAGTATATATTTCCTAATATTATGTGTTTTAAAAATAAATTGGATCTATTCATCTTTACATCCCCTGAACATTCCACAGAACTTGGCACATATGAAGCTCTTGATAAATGTTTCTTGAATGAAGTGAAAGAATGACTCTCTTACTACAGACGTTTCCTCACTAGAAGAGTCACCATGAAGAATAACATGTTTTGGGAAAGACAGCTTAATTATGCCAGGTGTGGAAAAAAAAATCATAGTAATTAGGCTCAAAAAGCTAATGGCAACCACAGTGATGGTAACCCCCAAACCTACTGCTAAAGTAAAATAATTAGACAAGATGTAGCAGGATAGAAAAAGAGGGAAGTGAGGAAAAGCTGAATTTCATTGTGACACTGTTTAGAAGACACATGCCAAGCTATTTATATGAAGGTTAAAGATGACCCTCAGCAGCATTTTACCTAAACATTTCTTTCTATAGCAATTGTCAATTCCTACTTCATACAGTCAATTCCCATTAAGCATGTTAACAAATGAAAAAAGCAATTAAGGATAACCTCAAAATATTATTACAATACATCAGGAAAATACACAGTATGAAATGGCATTAATATAAATTTATGTGGTTAAAACTATATCCAATATTTAAGAATAAATTTTGGGGTCTACAAATGATATTAAAACCTTCCTTCAACCTCCACTTCTCCTTGGTTTTGTCCTCTGCTCTATCCAGTGCCCCAGTCTCTTTTCCACACTTTCCCCCACTCTGTTCCAGCATCAGGGCCACCTGTAAAGGGCCTAAGCTTTGTCAAGGGCTAAGGAATCTGGGAAACGGGATTCATTCTGAGGCCTCAACAGTTGAGAAGACATGTTACCCCTCCAACCCTCCAAATACAGAACTGTTTTAATTTTTTGTCAGCATTAATTCTCTGATTAATCTGCCATCAGAAAATTAAATGTTGATTATAATTATTTATATACACCTTTCCTCCCCTATAAACAATATAGGTTCTTTTAGGAGATACTCTATTTCTTATGCATGTGTGTATGCACCAGAGTTCCATAAACAACTGAATGCAAAATGAATTAATCAATGAATCTGCACACATATAATCCAATCAAATGTTAGAACTGCAGTGGTAGAGCAATAATGGAAAAACTAATAGCATTGCCATAAGGTATCTGTGGGAAGGTCTGGCATGTCCTCAAGCCTCCATGAGCTCCCTGCCTCAAGCCACCTCTAAAATCAACAATTTAAACAAAAAACAATGTGCTTCGTAGGCAAAAGAAACCTCAGTATAGGTTCATTAAATCTTCTACAGAAACAGGGAAAGGTTGGACTGATTTTTGACAAAAATATTTAGTTTTAATATATCATTTCATCAATTTTACATTTAGTCAATTCCTAATTTTCCCATGTTAAAAGAATTTTTAAAGGAGTCTTCTGTAAACTTCAGAAAATCTTCATTGAAGATGACTAGCATTTCAAAGGTATCTAAGTAAGTGTAAGAGAAGTAAAGGAAGCCAAATAATTTGCAGGACCAGAATTTCTCTAACGCCTAAGTTAATTCTGATAAGTAACATAACTTTACAATTTTAACCTCTATGTTGTAACCCTCATAAGCCCATGCTTACAATAACTAATTTACTAAGACTTGAAACACAGACAGGTTTTCAAAAATGTTATCTAATAATGATAACAATACCAAAATAAATGGAGTCAATTATGGTAAATAGAATTCAATTTGTTTCTTTAGATTATATAAACTATCCTTAATACAAGGGAAAGCTTCAATTATTCAGTATAGTTTTAAATTAAAAAAAAAATTCCAACTTAACAACAAATTATCTCCAGCTGCCCAATAAACATTGTTCTATAGTATGTACAATACAGAAAAAAAAACAACCTGAAAAAAATCCTTGAACTGTCTGTAAGTCACTAAATGAATATGTACACTTTAAAAGTGCCCACCGAGATCCCCAAATACACCATTTAATATCGGTCAAACCTTTACTGTCCTGTATGAAAAAATATATAAATGTACCAATATGTTAAGATTTTTGCATGTATTTGTATGAATAATAAAATCAATCGGTGTAAAAATATAATTAGTAGGACAAGAAGACAGACTCTCCAAATCTAAAGAACTGAAATACATGACTTTCCCTTTGTAAGGTTGATTTACTAACATTAATTTTTCTTGAATAGAGATTATCAATCAATAACCTTAGGGGCTGCCTTCCTGCCTGTCACTGTATACTGTGAGGATTAAGATATCTTACTTGGGTTTTAATTTTTGTGGAGGGAGGTAGTGTTGATATCTAATTTTGGTTAAATTGTTTCCATACATGTAGAAAGCAACATAAGTAATTTCACAGATAAATTACAAGACAGATTGGAGAAATTTTAACTCATATCACCAAGCACTTACCTAAGAGAGATGCAAAAGTATGCAAATAACCAATTCATTCTTTCTGGAAACCTTTAGATTTATGTGGAACCATCTCTAACAGTTTGGTGCAGCCAAACAAAATTATAAAGGCCTAGTATGTACTAACACTGTGATGATACTGAAAAGAAGAAAATAAATAGTACCACCTTCCTTTGGTATATTTAAGGTCGGTTGCCATTACTTATGTAAATTTCAAACACGTTATCAGAAATAATTTGAAAATGTTACAAAAACTCAACATAGCTTGTTTGCAAAGCATCCCAAAGCTCAATTCATTTCAAGTCCAGAAGAAGATAATCCCATAGAAAGTTAATGTGATCTAAAATTGTTTTAAATAGAATACAATTTTATCTTCAGATTGAAGGATGAAGGGAACTATTATCCATCAAAAAAAAAAAAAAGTAGCATAGGGTGAATGAAAATTGTGAATGCCATTTCTACCCACCATGGTGACTCATGACCTGCCCAGCAGCCTCCATGCTGACATTCTGGAGATAGTTGTGGCAGCGTTCCTTGTGCTCCTCCAGTGAACTGCGCTGCTTGTAGCTTCGTCCACAGTAGTTGCACTTGTGAGGTTTACCCACTGTGAAGAGAACTCAGGGTTAGTGTGCTGTCAGTCTCAGCCTAAGCAAAATTAATAGCCAATTTTCAGAGTCTGGAGGAAGCATTCCTATGCTTTTTAGACTTAATCTCTTCCTCCTCCAAACTTCGAGTTAGGTAAGAAAGACAATAAATTTCTACCAAATCTAAAATACAGCAAGAAGATAGGCAGATCATACCTCTGGCAATAGAGAAAATACTGAATCAAATTCATGCTCTGACTGTATCCCAACTATGAGGGGCTGATGATTGATCTTCAAATTATATGGCTTGTAACACATTTACTCTATCTCACAGCTTTGACTCATTGAAGAGACAAATCAGGAGTGTCCTAGATACATGAAAAAATGCCCTTTTTTTTTTTTTGGTAAGGGCAGGGAATTTTACTGAAGAAAACTAAAATGTAATAACTGGAAATGTCATTGTTTAATAGAAAGAAATCATTCATGGGTACCAAGAAATTTAAAAAGCATTCAAGTGATGAGACAAAGTACAGATAAAAGTAGAGAGTTTCTCTTTTCTTTCCATCTTGGTAATAACACACATGCAAAATTTTTGAGGAAGCTCTAAGTAGATTCTCCCTCATCAGCACTGCTCTTCTAATACCAAGAATTAGCCTACCAGGTGCTTTGACTCAGGATTATTAACACTAACTACAGAAGCCTTAAATATTTAGTTTCACAATGATGGTGATATTTTCCAACACATCTCATATTCAGAAAATGAATTATTCTCTAATAGCCAGAAAATCTGGTAAATACTATGATGCCCATACACACCCTTAAAATTTTTGATTAAAAAGAAAAAAAGTCACCAGTATGGAAAGAGGCATTAATTTAAAGTATGACTATTATAAGAATATCACAGAGTGTTTTGATTCTTGGTTTTGACTTGGTATAGAACAACATAAAACACAGGGTGGTCTGTGCTAAAACTCTCAGTAGTAAAGCAAGATGAGAATCAGACCAATGTTTCTTATTGGGTTTCCATAGGAATCATTTAGTTTTGTTCAGAAAACAGACAACTCTTTTTTCTGGCATCCCTAGTGTTAGAGATAGCATCCTAACTCTAGTCACCTTACAAACCCGTGCTGTGCCGCTGCTTACGAGAGGAACAGAAACACTGTAATAGGGCAAGGTATTCATAGCTGCCTAAAAGTTTCACTACATTGATTAAACAATTTTTTTATATCGTACTTGAGTTTTACATAAACTAAAATTGATTAATCTTTTTTTAAAAATTATCTTAAAAAACAAAAGCTCTTTAAGGCATGATTAGTCATTTTTGAAAATACTAGGCAAAATTGTTTCTCTCTAGTTTTCAGAACTAAAATTCTGGGAAGTAGAAACCAGGTAGCTGTGTATATTGCGTAGAGTATAAATCACTATGTGAGATCATAGAAAAGTATAAGAAAACATTTTTAGCCAAAAACATTTAGTGTAAATAATATATTTATACATACTTGCAATCTAAGACTTGTATTAAAATAAACCCTTGTTATTAGGCTTTTTCCACTTCTGAATTTTGGGTTATTTGTGCTATTTCTCTAGAAATAGTGATGGATTTTCACTGAACAAGTCAACTAACCAATTAATATGTATTAAGCACTTACATTGTAGTTACTAGCCCATTGCAAAATGGCGCAATCATCTTCCATCTTCCCCTGGATTAGTATTTTGCATTGTGACCTACACTTTTGTTTCACTGTGAACATATCTTCCTACACTTTCTTCTACTTATTTCTATAAGCAATCTTTATACCTTCTCAATTTAATTGAAACATGGTTTCCTTCGAGCCTCCATGGCTCACAACCCTCTATAAACTCCCGACTCACCTGATAAGAAGGAAAAAACAGTATATTTTTACTGCTTTCAGCTCATTATTTTACAACTCTCATTTTTGAAGTCCATCCTATATGCTTTATGTCAGCTCCTCCCACTTTGTCATCTATTTATATTAAAACATCACTCCTTCCTCTTCATCCCATACTTCTTGGTGAATTCAATAGGGATTTCAATAAGTTTTCTAAAAGCATAACCTCAATTTTTCCAAATTTGCATCTCCATAATCCACATACTTGGTAACATGTTAGATTTTGATATCTCTTATAACTTCTATCTCCAAGAAATTTTCTCTAGGAATGTCCCACCTTATCCTTCTACCTTTCTTATTTGCTCAATACATATTTTAAAAAGCATACTATGTACTAACACTGTGATGAGGCTAGAATGTAAAGTGGAAAACAAATTCTCATGGCTCCTGTACTCATGCAATTGACAGTTGGGTGAGGAAGATAGACATTTAACTAATATACAAGCAATATATTACAAATTGTGTTAAGCTCTACAAAGCAAAATAATGATGTGCTAATATAACATGGAGAACATAATTTAGTTTGCCAAATGTAGACCGGAAGGTTTGTCTGAGGTAGGAACATTTAGGCTGATGACTAAAGGAGAAATAGAAGTTAGCCAGACAATGGCAGAGTGTGTGTGTGTGTGTGTGTGTGTGTGTGTGTGTGTGTGTGTTATTTAAGGACTTCTAGGAACTACCGGCATCTCTATTTGTTCTTGCATAGGTTAGCTCCTTCAAAGTCTGCCTTACTATTCTTTTAGATATTGTTTCCAAAGATCACCAACACTGTCTGCCAAACCTAATGGCTCTACTATACCCACAAGAATATTTCCTATCAAATCTTTGGTATTATTTCTTAAAAATTAAGTTCATGAAAATATTGTCTATATTTACTGCCTATATACGATGAGTTGATCTGTATTTTTTATATATATATATATATATATAAATTAGGAGCTAAAATACATAAGATATTCATAGAAAAAGACCTAAGTATATTTTGCTACTTTTATTTTTATAATGGTCATTATTTTCATTATTGTACAATCTTACCATCTGATATACCCTTTATTCTAATATTATTGAAACTTTTTTCTGTGCAAATTATCTATAGTCTCACAATCACTAAATCAAGTGGACTTTCTCAATTCTATTTCTTCCTAATTTCTTGGTCACTACAAAATCTTCTGTTTCTTTAATCTCCTCTTTTAGCTTCTAGGTTGCCAGATTCTGTTTCCAACCTTCACTGATATCTCAACCTCTTCCTACTTATAAACATATTCATTCCACCAGATTTTGTTACACCACTATTCTCCCTAATTTTTCTCTAGATTAAGACCTCATTTCTATGAAACATCCACATAATGCCTGGAATAATTTCCTGTGCTTATAAGCTCCTACTCATCATTTAAACCTTTTAAAAATGATCATGGTGAAGTCTTTCCACATAACCGAGACAAAGAGCATTAGGATGCAACCTTCTCCTTTGGGATGTGATGGCACTCTGTTCATACCTGTTGATATATTACTTAGGATAATTCCATTGTAATTACTTGAAATCTATTTCCCAACTCCAGATAAAGCTCCATAAGGCCAAAGATCATGTTTTACTCAGTTTTGAATTAATAATGCTTATGGTAGTTATAGGAGACACTCAATATATATTTGCTGAATGAATGAATTTCAACCCATACTTCCAAGTGCCCACTGAGTACTAACTCAGGAATATCACCCTGAAATCCAACATTCAGGATATCCAAAATGTTCTTCTTCCACAAAACCACCTCTTTATCCTGACTACCATTTTGTGCTAATGTTAACGCTGTTCTAATAATCCAGACTCATAGCAATGCAGTCTTCCCTTACAAATGGGAAGGTTTTGTTCCATTGAAATACTGCTATAGTTGATTTTTAAGTCTGATGCAAGTACAGTTTTATATGTGACTTGTTTAGGTAAAAACTATTACTACCTTCTGTTTGTTCCCAGTGTTCTGAAATCTGTGTTGTATGTCTCTGGTCTAGCACCTCTAATTTAGATATTTGCCCTTCAGTTTTTGAGAAGTGTGTTTGTATGTGTGTGTGTAATGCTTAAAAATATTATCCTCTTAATAAATAATGTCTGTTTCCTATAATTTATTTTTTCTTATTTTTATTGCTCTCTGTATTGGACGGTTTCCTCAACTGCCTGATGACTGAATATTTGTTGTCCATTCACACTTAAGAGTGAGGCACCAAAAAGCTGATTAGAAGTTCCGGAAGTATGGGTAATGTCTGTGAATTATTGGGCACTGTAGGGTGGCTAGGTAATGAACCAACTTTTTTATTGTCCGACTCCCAAATATTAGTATCCATAGGTCTTTTCTCTGGGGTCTTTTGATTTCTTCAGAGAAGATGCCTCCGATTTCCAGCCTCAAGGGGAATATGAGCCTGGACATTATTATTCTGGAAGTAAGGTAAGGATGGGGCCAGCGATCTACATTTTCAAACATAGTCTTTTATATAATCTTCCTGCTTTAAATCCTTTGTTTTATCCCTACCCTCTACTTTGCCTGGAATCTCTAAACCAGAACCTTTCCAATTCAATTTCTCCAAGGAATAAGTGTTTTATTCCTATAAGGTGGGGTAGGATTAGCTGGTTGTCCATAAAAGGTGGGAAAGTGCCTCTGTAGGTCCAACTATTTTGCATACAGATTTTTTTTAAACCAATTTCTTTATTTAGTTCAGAACTTCAACCCTGCCTTCAATAGTCCTGTTTACTCTGAAGTCCAAAGGCTTTTCAGGATTCTGTGGTATAAATTAGCTTACTACTCATCCTTTCTTCCCTTCTGTGGTTTCAAAAGTCTCCAGATTCCTCTGTTTTATTAAGTCTATCACCACGCTATCTGCTTTCCATCTTCCTCTTGGATACTAGTCTTCCTTTCCCATTCTCTTTGATCTTACAGGCTTATACTTTAGACATAGGGGCATGGAGAAAAAACAGAAAGCCAAGCTACCAAAAAAAAAAAAAAAATTTAAATAATTTTAAGCCAATGGAATTTGTAGAAATGTAAAATTAATACATCTCTTTTCTATTCTGTATTTATTTAATTGGTTATGGTAATACAAAATTCCCTACCTAGAGTTACCGAATATATTTTAGCATAACTTTTTGCAATGTTTCTGAAAATGTGGACTGCCAACTACCCACCTTAGAATTCCCTGGAGCATTTGTTAAAATGCAGATTCTCAGGAACCATGTTGAACCTATAATTTCTGGGGGTGGTAACTTGAAGTCTTCACATTTAATAACTTCTTAGGGGACTTGGCTCTACAGAAAATCATAAATTACTATGGTCTCTAAGTTTGTAATCAAGTTAAAATTTCTTTTTAAGATGAATAATATTTGTCACTGAACCCTACTATAATGGTCTTAATTTTAATATCCAAGGAGTTTAACTTTGTTTTGTAATTTTTGGATTAAAATCTGAAAAGCCCTTGGATGAAATAATGACATTTAAATTTGCTATTGCTAATAATTCAAAAAAGTAATATTTATTTTGGTATTCAAGTTTATTATTGTAATGATTATTATTTATTTTGAGGAGTGATCCAGTTTCAACTAAATTTTGCATCAATTCTACTTCCGACTGACCTGTGTATCTAAATTCTAAAATTCAAGTGGAAAAAGTTGCATTGACCAATTTCTCTTAGATTGCAAGTTGTGTTGCTGCTGTTTTTTGAGAGAGCTATATTATTATTTCATATTAGAAATAACAGCATGGGAACTAATTATTTCCACTAGTAAAAGATAAATGTTTTGCCAGGGTGTTCATTGTGGGATTTGACTCTTTCCTACTTCCCACACCATGTTAAGTGCCAACTGGAATATGTTGTCAGAAGACAGCTAAATCCGTTGGTTCATCTTTTCTCAACTATAACTCTGAGAACTTGGAAAAATGACAAAGAGAAAGGTTGGAAAGGGAAAACAGTTGTTTTAGAGTTGTCATTTCCTGACTCATTAAGATTCAAATAGGGGTCAATCACATATTTTACACTGCCACTTCCAACCACCCATCTTCCTTATAAATATTCTCTGTCCCTGCATTCTTTAGGGTTATAATACATGTAGATTTTTATTTTTCATAAGGCTTTACTGGAAATTAAAATAAAATAGTTTTACTCAAAGAGCATTATTGAGATAAAATTTACAGAAAATAAAATTCATTGATTTTAAGTGTACAATTTAAGGAGTTCAAAAGCATATGCAATTGTGTAACTATTACCACATTAAGAAATAGAACATTTCTATCACTCCAAAAAGTTTCCTTATGACCCTTTGCCGTCAATTCCCTTCCCTTACACCTGTCCATTTCAACCACTGATCTGCTTTCTATCACTACAGTTTTGGCTTTTCTAGAATTTCATAAAAACAATTATACAGAATATAGTCTTTTGTATATGGCTTCTTTCACGCAGTGTGATTTTGAAAATCTTGTTGCATGTATTGGTAGTTTATGTGGACATATATTTTCACTTTTTTAAGGATAAATACCTAGAAATATAGTTTTTTTTTTAAAGATTTATTTATTTATTTATCCCCCCCTTGCTGCTTGTGCTTGCTGTGTCCATTCGCTGTGTGTTTTCTCCGTGTCTGCTTATCTCCCCCTTGCTGTGAGGCCCCGGGAAGCGAACCCGGGGCCTCACACATGGTAAACGGGGGCTCTATCGATTGAGCCACACCCACTTCCTGTTGTGAAGTCTTGCTGCATCAGCCCGCGCCCGGGGCCTCCCGGTAAACGGGAGCTCTAGCGATTGAGCCACACCCGCTTCCCTAGAAATATAGTTTTACTTCTTCCTTTCCACACTGTACATCTTTCATTTCTTTCTTTTGGTTTATTCCATTGATTAAACCCTCCAGCACAATGCTGAATAGAAGTATTAAGAGCAGACATTCTTCCCTTGTTCCTGATGTTAAGGAGAAACTTTCATTCTTTTTCATTAATATATAACCTGAAGGTTTTTCATAGAGGGCTTTATCACGGTGAAGAAGTTTCTTTCTATTCTAGTTTGCTGAGAATTTTTATTATGACTGAATGTTGAATTTTGTTAAATTTTTTTTTTTGCATCTATGGAGATGATGATGGGTTTTACTTTTTCAGTTTGTTAATATGGAGAATTACATTGATAAATTTTTCAATTGCTAAACTTTGCATTCCTGGGATGAACCCCACTTGGTCATGATATATTATCTTTTTTATATATGTCTGGATTCAATTAGCTAAAATTTTGTTAGGAATTTTTGCATCTATGTTCATGAGGGATATTGCTAGTTTTCTTTTTTCTTTTTTTTTTTTTTTTTGTAATATCTTTAGCTTTGATATCAGGGTAACGCTGGACACACAGAATTCATAGGGAACTATTCTTCCCCCTCCTAGTCTCTGGAAGAATTTGTATTACTTCTTCCTTAAATGTTTGACAGAGTTCACCAGTGAAGCCATCCTGAGTTTTCTATGTGGGAAGATTTTTAGCTACATTACATTCCTGGAATAGAGGGTTCTTATGACTATCTATTTTTTTCTTGGCGAGTTTTGATAATTTCTTTTCTTCAAGGAACTTGTCCATTTCATCTAAGTTGTTGAATTTACTCTTCATAATATTGCTGTACTATGCTTTCATTGGCTATATCTACATGATTTTTAGTGATTGTCCATTTTCATTCATGGTATTGGTACAATGTGTGTTCTTTTTATACTGATCAGTCTGGCTAGAGGTTTATCTGTTTGATCTTTTCACAGAATTAGTTTTTTATTTCATTGATTATTCTCTATTATTTTCTGTTGTCTCTTTCATTGGGCTCTAGTTTTCATCATTATTTTCTTCCTTTTGCCTGCATCAGATTTAATTTTCTCTACTTTTATAATTTCTTTAAAAACAAGCTTAAATCATTGGTTTGAGACCTTTATTCTTTTCTAATATAAGAATTTAATGCTATAAGATTTCCTCTAGGCACTACTTCTATTCCCATCATATTCAAGTTTTCCTCTATATTCTATAACATATGGAACATATCATCATTCTTCTCTGCAAATTCCATCATTTAATCACTTCTGGATCTGTTTCTATTGATTGATTTTTCTCCTGATTATGGATAATACTTTATTTCTTCTTTGTATAACTGTTATTTTTTTTAATGGGATGCTGAATATTATGACGTTTGCATTAGGTTTTGCTGTATTACTTTAAACTGTGGTAGATATTGTTCTGGTATACAGTTATATCACTTGAGATCAGTTTGATCCTTTTGAAGTTTCTTTTTATTTTTTGTTAAGGGAGGCCCAGAGTATGCTTTAGTCTAGGGTAATTTAGGCAGTATCCTTCTTGGAGATTACTAAATGCCCCGAACACTACAAGGTCTTTCCGCTTTGGCTGGTAAAAATGAACTATTCTCAGCCCTGTTTGAGCTCCAGTAGTTGTTTGGTCCTCTGCTTTCTGGTGTTTTCTTTCCTGGTTTGAGGTAGTTTTCTCTCAAATATAAGTAGATAAGTATTTAGCCAAAGAGTAAAGGGGACCCTCTGTAAATCTCCAAAGCTTTTTCTATGCAGCTCCCTTCTCTCTGATATTCTCCCCTGCAAAATCTAACTACTTTGTTCTTTCTGGAGTCTGAGGTCTGACTCCTCAATTCAGCAAGACTGCTCAGCTGTTTGGGTTTGCTGTCCCTGAGGTATGGCCTGGAAACTGACTCCAGGAAAAAAACTGGGTCAATCATAGGACTCGGCACTTTTGTTTTCCTTCTCTCAGGGATGATAATCCTGCACTGCTTAAATCATTTAATATATTTTGTCTGGTCTTCTTATTGTTTAAAGCAGGAAAGTAGATCTTGTCCCTGATCCTTCATCATGTTTGGAAGTAAAATTACACTAATATCTTTTAATGGATTTGAATATCAAGAAAGTTACATTAGCTTCATAAGTTTTATTATCAACACAATTCAACTAACAGAAATAAAGTTCCTTATAAATACGATTCTTAGAAGATAAGCTAAAATATGAAGGATTCTGAGACACAGAGAATAATAGGGTAAGAATAACCAACTATTTAAAATTTAACATATAGTCTTTGACATGTTGTCCCTCACAAAGATCCTACACTAACAAGAAAGGAAAAATTATGGCTATAATCTATCAAAGATGTAGATACACATTACTGACGTGAGCAATGAATTACAAATTGAAGATCCAGGAAAGAAAAGTTGACAATCCTGCCAACTAATCCATTAGAAAAAAATCTTGCTGGCATTTACTGGTATTTTTTTCATCTATCTTTAAGAAGAATTAGAAATAAGAAATACCTGTCCTTATATTCCTAAATACCTTATATGTGTACTCAAAAGGAAGAGCAAATAGAAGAGCTACAAAGAATTTTGAAATTGGAAAGTTTACCATAATGCAGAGGGCGTTATGAAGGTATATAGCACAACCAAGTCTTGGTCACTTATATTTTCTTGAAATATGTCACTTCAAGAGTTTTCCTAACGAAACCTATAAAACAAATTACAACAGCACTAATACATAGGGCAAATGTATTATCCTTTATATAGATGCGTGTATGTTTACACATACAGAAACATAAAATGACACACATATCTATATAGAGAAAATATATTTACCATTTGTCATAACATATAAAATCAGCAAGAGAATATTATGCATATATCACATTAATTTTCCTTTTTTAAAATCAAATGCACCTACTCTTTCTATAAATATTTATTGGGCAAAAAATGGAATCTGATATCTGATTTTATGAGCAATTGCTTGTAGAATTATAAATTAACCTGAAGATAAGCACTGACATCTGCAACAGACACATTTTTTTTCCAATCTATTAGTACCCATAAGGTATACTTTGTCTGAATTAGCAGTCTTTTTATTGTTTGAACTCAACATGAACTATTTTAAGCTTCTTGATCCTTATTGCTATACTGATGCCTCCCCCCAAAAATATTTTTGCTAATTTATAGTCTTAGATTAGTGCATGAGAGAGCTATCTCACCATACTCACATCAACAATAAGTAGTCTCATTAAAATAAAACTTCCTGCTAAAATGTTAGGCCTGTGGTCTTCAAACTGCACCTAGAAACACTAGAGCAATGAAGCAAACTCTGAGGGACACCACAGGGTATTTTAAAGTTTTGAGTGAAACATTGATATTTGACTCTTATCAGAAAATCGTGCAAAGTACTTGCTCAAAGTTTCAAAATTAGATCACTCTACATTGCTTTCAATGACATATCTTTGTGAAGCTGGGTTATAGCAGTTGCTGGAATACAGAGCGAGTACTGTGTGAAAATCAATATGGAGCAGGAAATGAAGGTGGTGGTATTCAATCTGATTCCAACATTTGGGAAGTTGTGCAGTGCCTGACAAGGTGTAGAATCCCATTAATAAATAATTGTGGCTATTTAAGAATGAAATAAAATCATTATTTTCCTTTCAATTTATGAGTAACATTTTAAACAACTACTAAATTGTTAGGACAGAAATACTTATTAAGTTGGTTGGGCCTAACTACTTAATAAACAAAACCATTAGGTATTTGCTTTTGGCCAAAAGGCATTATGAAAAATTACTGGAACACTAAGGGGACTGTGAAACAAGAAAGCTTGGGAACCTCAGTGTAAGGCAATATAATATAATTTGTATTTATTTTAAATTTGCATTAGTGAAACATCATTAAACAACAACAAAAAAAACTATTAATCATTTGAATGCCATCATTTAAAATTATTTCATTCATTACCTTTACCTATTTATCAATTATGATTTATTGCTGCTTTCTCAATTTCTTCAATCTCTCTCTATATTAATGATAATAATCCTTTGTCTGACTTATTTCATGTACATATTAAATTTCTTTCGCTTTCTTGATGTTTGGAGATTTTAAATTTTCAAACGGTCAAAACTGTTGATGTTGTTTCCCTTTGTGATTTATTTTACTGTTCTAATTTTAAAAATTCTTCCTGATAAGGATATTTTTGAGAAATATCCACATCTATTTTCTTCAAAATCTTTATGGCGAGATTCTTAAAAACTCTAGAATTTTTCTGACAAAATATTTAAGTGAGAAGAGAACATTTTAGAAAAGAATCAGATCCCTACCTGCAAAGTGAGTTATTTTTCAAAGAACCTCTGTTATACTCAGTTTAGTATCATTACATGTCTATCAAAACTCTTACGTAAAATAACTTTTATCTCACTAGACAGAGTTTACCAACAACAGTGGGGGTAGGGCTGAGGACAAATATTAAATGTTCAAATAAGTCTGTTGAACAGGACACTTAAAGTGGATTTCTTAGAGATTCACAATGTACAAGAGCATATCAAAGGTTCTTTTTGGTCTTTAGAGTAATTAACTAAACAAGCAAACAAACAAACCTGTTCAACCCAAGGTTTCCCCATATTCAATATAGAACTAATTTTCCATTTTAATAAATATTAATTTCCCAGGTAAATATTTTCTCTGTGGACACACTGCACTATTAAAAAAAAATAGGCCCAAACTGCCAGCATTAATGCACTGTCTCCTTCTTTTATAGAATTTGCCATGTGATAAGCAAGGACATATCATCCCCTTAACATTCACTTAACAAACATTTATTGAACACCTGCAGTGTTCTAATTACCAGGTTCTAGGTGCTATGGATGCAGCAGTGAACAAGACAGACATTATACTTGTGTTCACAGAACTTACATTACTTAAGCATTCAATCATTTCCAGGTGTTTAATAACATTAAAGCATGAATTTTAAAATTAAATAAAAATTTTTTATAAATAGGATAGCCTTTAAATAAAAAAATATCAAAGACATTTGAAAGCAAAATAATGTACTTTCTATTTTCAGTTCACTGTGAAAAAAATAGGCACAATTCAAGAAAGAAGTCTCACATAAGATTATTTTCACAAGAGAGTAAACTGTTAGCATCTAATTTTCTATCCCATTGTATAAGTAACAGATTTTCAACCAAATTTCTTGACCTGAAAATGTGAAATAAGGAAGCCAAAATAAAAATGGAATTAAACAAACTACACATTTTACAATATTTTGACAGCATAACAGTTACGCTTTCAAAGTTCTTCTTTATCACATAAAATGCCATAATTAATAGCTATTTTTACATTTGCTTATAAAATAACTTCTTATAAAATGCTTAAATCCCACAGAATTTTCTCTGTGTTAAAAAGATACACATGTCAATCATTTATTCATACCAGAGATTTACTAATTGCCTACAATGTAATAGGTACAACCATAATAATAAACATAATTTTCATAAACTATTGAACTCACTAGGGATGCCCATTTCTCTCATGACAAATATAACATTATTTAACTAACTGATTGATTGATAAGTATAAAAAAAGGAGCTGTAGAAAATAAAAAGAGGTAAAAAGTTATTAAAAAAACAAAGACATGGTGCAGTAGAAATCTAAGAAGACAAAAGACAAAAATATATTTGATACTTTTTCAATATTACCAATGAGCAAAACATTCATCATAGGGAGTAAATATTATATAGAAAATAAATAAAATTTTAGGCATATAGAATAAATAAGTGAAAAATCCACCCCTAAAAAACTTTCCCTTTTTGATAGGATTTCTATTCTTTTCTTAAAATATTTTTCTTCATCTAACTTTCCCAACATTATAGCAACCCAGGCTACAAGGAGGCAAGAAATTTGGATACCAAAAATGGACCAGATAACTTGCTCTAATATATGGAGTATTCACATAGAGTAAAGAACATACTCCACATGGTAAGATTTTTTTTCTTTACTGCTCTGTCTCAAATGCCTAGAAAAAATGCCTGACACATAGATAGATACTCAAGAAATACTTGTTGAGTGAATAAATGTCATTCATGATGAGCTTTTTCAGGTTTCTCCACATAGCACTAAGATTTACAACTGAGAGAGGCCATCACTCATGTCTGCTATGTCTATTGTCCATGAATGAGTGAAAAGAGCAATCTTGAGCTACATCTAGTTTTGTAAGAAAAAATATCTAAATGTATATTTGTTTTTGTGATTCATAAACTTAAAAAATATAGAATAGTTCACTTTTTTCCCCTTTCCTTTGCTGTGAATTTTAGAAGAAATACAGTATACCTCAAGGCCCTCTCCACTTGATTATTCAACAAATAGTGTTTGATTATCTATTATGTGCCAGAAACTGTTCCAGGAGCAGCTGGGGACATTTTAATAAATAAGACAGAGAAGGCCCAGGACCTTACAGAACTTACATTTGAGATAACCACAGATTCTGATTCAAACTTTGCAAAACTTTAAGGTAAAGACAGCAAGATTGAGAGTAAACAAGAGGAAGTTTTAAGTAGGGTGCTTGTGGATGGCTACTATCTCCAAGGAGATTGCATTTAAGTTAATATCTGAAAGATAATGAGGCAGTTATGCCAAGAATTGGGGAAAAGGTTTAAAGACTTCCAGGATCACCAGAGCAAAAGCCCAGGGAGTAGCAAAGGACAAAGGAACCTAAGGGTAGCAAAGAAGACAGAGAATGAAGGGTAGAATGGTATAAGATTAGACTGGAAACATGGGCAGGGAATAATCATGAAGTACTTGCATAGGCCATGGTAAGTACTTGATTCTATTATGAGTAATGTAAAATTATTAAAAAATTTTAGGCAGAGAGTAATATGATTTAAATTGGTTTCTTTTGTTGTTGTTGTTTGTTTGTTTTTAAAATAACACTGACTGTTACATGGAAAATGGACTGGAAAGCAAGAGTTTAGTGATTGTGAGCATGGGCTTTGGAGCCAAGCAGACCTAAGCTTATACCCCAGCTTTTCCTCAGTATATTGGAAGTTATATAAAATGTGCACATGTGGATAAAATCGTAAGACTTTACTATATCCAGAGCATAATTTTTAAAAAGTACTATCAAAAAATAATTTATAGTATTCTTAGCATTATGGAACACATCTTTTATTATTATTATTATTATTATTATTATTATTATTATTATTATTATTAGAGCAGGGTACAATTCTCTAGTTTTATTATGCCAAGCACCTTTCTCTGTGTGTATCTAACCCAAAATATGCAAATTAGAAAAAAAAAAAAGTATAAAGCTTAAAGCTTTACCTAAAGATCATATGAAAAACTACATATTTTCAAGTCAGGTGGATTGGGTTCAAAACCAGTTTTACTCTGTGCTGGTAGGGGAATATTAGATATCATCAATTTCTTTAAACTTGACTTTCCTTATCTGTAAAATAAGGTCCTTTAAAATAGCATTTGGCACAAAATAAGATCCCATTATATAATAGCCATTATTTTAACTTTTTATAATGGACTGATACTTATCTACTAGGACACATAACCACACTAGTCTCTCTTAATCTCAAAAAACTAACTTTCTGGTTAATGTAAGAATATTCAACCTAAACCATCTATTCTTTTATTCATTCATTCAATATATTAGTAAGGGATGGAGATGTAAAATAGAACATATGAGATGCTGAATTTAGTATCTTTCATATCTATTAGCTTATCACCATATTTCTATACAATTTAAAAGAATACCATCCTGATAGATGACTTATGATACTTTAAATAAAAATTTAATTATATTCTAAATATATTTGACATGGGAAAGGTAGGGCAAAGAGATTCCAACAGTAAACTGATCTAATATCTGTTTTTTCTTCAAAGTGAAAAGAGCAATATCAAATAACTTTGAGCTACAGAAGAAAGGCTTCTCTTCAATAATTCCTTTTAGAAATAAGTGTCTAAAGTTTAAAGAAGTATGGCTGTTGCTATTTATAAAAGATGAGATTGTATATGCTATTAGATTTTTAAAAAATATTTTAAAAGGACCATATAATAAGAAAGATTATTTGCCTTAAAAAAAAGAAGTAGTTTCTCCGGGGTGGAAATCACATGGATGGCTTTATCAGCTGGTCTCACTGAAAGTGGTTTTTCCCTGCTGGTCAAATTTCAATGCGCAGGGCCTTAAATGTGTGTTTAAGAGTCAGGAGTGAAGATACTAATCCTGCCTCTCTCTTCAGTGTTTAGTGCAAAGAATACAGAGAGGCACCAAGGGCATCAGTATAGGACTTGATGGGTGAAATCAGCACAGCACAGTTATGCAAAGCATGTGTGCAACTGACAGTGCTTGTGAAATTATCAGTGTAATCCACCTCTATCAACCAACTCCAGGAAGGAAAGAAGGGGTTGAGAGTTGGGAAAGTTCACACTTGGGAGATGACACAGAAGTGGGCCAAGTGACAGGACTACAATCAGTTGAAAATAGCTCCTTCTTATGGGAAGCCTCCAGGACAAATTATACTACATTTAATGCACCATTACTATTATGAATGAGCTGCACCAGATTTAATTTGTTAACCAGTATAATTTAATCCAATGGTCCATTATACTGGTCCATGGATTAGTATTTTTTTAATTATAAAATTAAATTAAAACTTAATTTTAAAAGATTTTCTAATCTTTTTGGCAAATCAGGTAGAAGAGTAATGGTGATCTGGTTTTAACCTACTGTTACTATGAAAATATTTGATTTAAAAATCGTTTGGCCAATTTCCAAATCTTTTTGCTCTTTATGCATTTCATAAAATAATCGGTACTGTTATTATCCAAAGGACTATAACCTGCAGCAATCCTATGTTGTATACACTGTTGTATGTTATATAAACAGAAGAAACTTACTTATTTTTTTTGTCACCACATACAAAAAAGTGAAGAAAAATTGAAGTAAATTGTTGAATAATTCAGGAAACAAGGTTAAGAGAAGGACAAAGAAAGCAGAGAAGAAGGCAAAGCAAGAGAGAGGAAGGAAGATTTTTTTTTAAAAAAGATGGCTATCGGGTGTATTGGGAAAGAAAATAATTACAAATGCTACATGCACTTTAAGAACACATTTTAATTTATGGAATTCATGATTGGCTAGCAATTTAAGGTAAAGGGGATTTTGACATGACTATGGTAATGAATTCCTTAGTAAGAAATGACAACATGTTTGAGGGCATATTACTCTTATGATAGACTTTCATGTGAGAAAATTTAAAACTAGAGACTTTGAAATTAAGTTATTAATTTCAAAGATTAGTCCTATCTCAATCCAAACCAGATATTACTTTTGAACTTTATTTTCAAGAAATATGAAAATGAGAAGAAAGTTATCTCTTCTTACCTATTTTTCTGAGGACATGTAGCTTAAACCTTAAAGATCACTGTTGGATGGTTGAAAATTCTACTAAAGGTGAATGTCTAAATATATTCATGGGTGGAATATATATAGGATGGGTCATAATATTTTATTTTACAGGTATTTTCTCATAATAAATAAAAGTATAACTGAAAATAAAAACAAAAAACAACCAAAAAACAGGGCAGGGAAAAAAAAAAACCACACCAGAAAACTTTTAAATGAGCAATCACGGGAAGCGGATGTGGCTCAATCAATAGGGCTCCCGTTAACCATATGGGAGGCCCCGGGTTCGCTTCCCGGGGCCTCCTTGTGAGGGCAGGCCGGCCCACCCGCGCGGCGCAGTGGGCTGATGCAGCAGGACCTTGCAGCAAGGGGGAGATAAGCAGACACAGAAAAAACACACAGCAAATGGACACAGTGAACACAAGCAGCAAGGGGGGGATAAATAAATAAATAAATCTTTTAAAAAATAAAATAAATAAATAAATAAATAATGAGCAATCAGCCGAATACTAAATTAACTGTTATACTAAAAACAACATGCAAAACAAGCAAACAAACAAAGAACAATATTGGGAAGTAATGGGAACATTAAAAATTTCTGAGTTCTTCCTGTGCATAAAATACAGCCATTGGAATTATAAGGATTTGAAAAGTACAGTCCTTATAAAAAAATAAAAAAACATAAAAATGTACAAGGAGGAGGAAGGTTGTTTTTGTTTGTGGTGGTGGTGTAACAGATGGATATTTATATGGTACATCTGGTTTAGTTCCTTTTTATAGGATAAAACAGCTTTAAACTGACATTTAGACATAAGAACAAACTTCTTAAACTGAAAACTGTCAAACACTGAATAGGTTACAAATAAGTGTTGTAAAAATCAACATTCCTACGGTGTTTGGAAATAAATTAGATATGTGTTCAGTATAATGTAGACTTATTGACCCTAAGTCAAAAGAAGAACTTTATGGCATTGGAAGGTTCCACAAATCTCTATTATGCCAGCATTATATGATACAGATGTATCATATAAACTAATTTTACAAAGCACTTATTTTTAATTGATGAATACAAAAAAATATATCATATACTAAATACTGGTCTAATTGAAAGCTAAGGTTTTACTTAGAATTTTATAGCAATTATTATTAAAAACATGTAGTCATTCTTGTTTTCTTAAAATGAGGATGAACAAAAAATCAGAAACAGGTCTTACACTGAACTGCTTTCTCAAGGGTATTTTATTATACATCTTTGAAAAATAATTTAGTGTTAGAAGTAACATGCATTTTAAAAATATGTAACTAGTAAGGAATATTTAGCTTTTTTAGAATTCAAGAGACAATGAATAAACTTCCTTGGGGCATTAGGACTTTATTTTCAAACATTTAAAAATGATTCCATTTTTGAGAAATGAATAATTTTCCACAGGAATCTGAATCCAGTACAATCCTATTGCCAAATTTTAATTTTCAATACGTCATAAAAACATTCAAGACTATGTGAGTACTTATTTTTTAAATCTTCACAGTTTATGAAAAGATATGTATAGCATATATATTATGTGAGTTTTGCTTATATTAAAAATATATTCCATTCTATTCTGCTTTAATCTTTCATCTGGGCACAGCATTAAAGTATTTGAGAAGTATAGCTGAAATGCTAATTAGAAAAAAATGCAATTCTAGTTTCTTCTAGATTTTTTTAAAGTAACAAGTATGCTAAGAATTATTTTGATTAATAGGGGTTCAGGGCTTAATTAAAAATACTATTTCCCCAGAGAATTGGGTATAATAAAGAGAATTAAAAGAAGTAATGAATAACATATAAAACATGCTAATCACATTTCTAGGAATAAAAGGAATATAACCACCTGTTAAACTGAAAATTTGAGGGACAAAACTAATAAAGATTGTTTTTGTAGCAGGAGCCCTGATTCAATGATATGCCATTAAAAAGTCACTTAAATACTATGTTATGTTACAAATTCATGCAAAGCAAATTGGATGATTTATGTGGTAAATCTCAAGGTTACCAAATAAGATGAGTTGTATAGACCAGTCACTTTTAATACCTACAACCTTAAATTAATATATGTCTGGGACATAATTTTAAAGTGTAGTTTATTTTCTTATTTTTTGGCTAAAACTTGACTGTGATCTTCAGCTGGTCTGTTGCTGATGACACATTCCAATTCTTTACTTCTCTCACTGTCTTCCCCTACCCCCTTAAAATGTCTTTTAAATTTCACATTAAAAAAAATGATGTTTCTTTTATTTTGTTTTGTCTTATAAAGAGACAAAAGTAGAAAAAGGGCTGCAATTGCTATATATGTTTAAAATTCAGCCAAGAAAGCATACTTCTATAAAATAAAGTGATTCAAATGAAATATCCAGACTCAAAACAAATAGACTAACTCTGAATAACCCATAATAAATGGAAATACTTTTATTAAATTAAAAAAAAAAGATATTGACCACTGTTGTATATCTAAACAAAATTTAGGCATCATTTCACTTTGAATTTTTTTTTCTGAATGAACAACATTTCAGAATTAATAAATGAACTACTTGGTTTTGCTCATATCTATAAAAGGGTTTTAACTGTAGAGCCCACCTTCCTCATTGGGTTATGTGAGGATTAAAAGAATAATTCATTGCAAGTGCTTTGTACAGTGCCTGGGTCTAAAGAGAGTTCAGGAAATACCAAATATTACCTGTAAATTACCTAACTATTGGGACTACACAACCAAACAAGGCACTACCTGGTTTCTGTTAGAGTATGCATGTAGAGTTTGCAAGCAGAGATCCAAATAGAAAATTATCATTTTCTGACCGTACAGAAGAAGTAGTTGGCACTTATTGAATGGATACTGCATTACGGATATTTTTTCCTAAGTGTTTTGCATTCTTAAACTGTAAAATATAAATATATATATATATATATAAAATCACATACAAAAGAAACATAAATGCTTAGCAATGCTGGGTTAATTTTATCAAGTCTAGGTCAACCCTCCTCTCTGTCATAATATAGTCCAGAGAGCTGAGCAAGGAGTGTCTGCACTTCCAGAGTTGTAAACAGACTAGATGCTCCTGTCCAGTAAAACTTCGCCATGTGGACCCTAAAAGGCCCTATCGCCAAGATTTGTGTGGGAGGTGCAAAGGCAAACGCCTTTCCTGTGACAGCACTTTCAGCTTCAAATACATCATTTAAATGAATTTAACAACAGTTCTGCTGAATCTGAGCTATTGGAAAAGACAAGTGAGCTTTTGTCTATGCCCCACCTCCTTTCCACCTCCCTCTTCTCAAGATGCTTCATGGAAGGGCTGTGCATTTTTACAAAGCCTTTCAATAAATGTATTGGGAAAAAAAAAAAAAAAAAGCATACCATAGAACATCAAGTTGGATCATTACCTTGATGACATTATACTGACTAGACCTAGTGAGGAGGATGTAGTAAACACCCAAGATGCCTCAGTAATATGTATGCACACTAGAGGATGGGAGATAAACTCCATGAAAATTCAGGGACTTGAAGAAATGATAAAGTTTGTAGTGGCCCAGCGGTCTGGGGCATGTTGAAATCGACCCTCTATAGTAAGAGATAAATTGATACACCTTGCATCTTCCACCATGAAGAAGGAGGCACAAAACCTGGTAGTCCTTTGGATTTTGGAAGCAATATACAATCACATCTGTATATGCTACTCTGAGTATATCCTTAATAACCCACAAATCTGCAATGTTCAGAGGGTTGTAGGGCAAGAAAACGTTCTGCAGCATGTCCCCGCTGTGATGACCCCCCTCTCCTGCTTTATATTTGACAGTAAGACCTAGCAGGTGCAGTGATTTTTGGAAATGTCTATGGCAGACAAAAATGCTGTACAGCATATCCATCAAAAGAAGCATCAGAGTGCAGACACCTAAGGGTTTTTGGAGTAAGGGCACACTATTGTCTACTAGTAACTATTCTTCATTTGAAAAGCAGCTGCTGACTTGCTATGTACCCTGTTTATATCTATGGACCATGGGACTCCAAAAGACTATGTGTTCCCAACTGTGCATCAAACTAGGTGTTACCTGATTCACCCTATCATATAATAAGATATACACAACAGCATTTCATTTATAAATTAAACTGGGACCAAGCAAGTTGAGAAGGCAAAAAATACTGTATGAGCAAGTAGCTTAGATGTCCTTGATATCTACTCCTACTGCTTCACAATCTTTCCTTCAACCCATACTTCTAACCTCATAGGGAGTTCTCAATGACCAGTTAATAGAGGATGAAAACGTGTAGACCTAGTTTATCGAAGGAATTGCTTGGTATCTGGTACCAGCTGTGATTGCTGTGTTACAATCCCATTTAAGGTGTCTGGCGCTGTAAGACAAAGCTGAAAGGATATCCTTCTCCTCAGCAGATAGAACTTCAGATAATACATTTGATTGTACACTTTGTATGGATGGAAAGATAGCTAAGGTAATGAAACATGACATGGCCACATGGTCAGTGACTTGGAATATCAAGACTGGAAGATTGGTGACAAGAAGGTCTGAGAGAGAAATGTGGCTGTTCCTCTCAGAACTGGTACAAAGTGTGATAATATGGGATCCTATGAAAACACCTTCTAGAGGGCATCTACTGTGGAAAAGACTCAGTAATTTGGACAAGGTTATCTATCTTGTGGATGTCAGATTCCTTACCTGGCTGCCCTGGTGCTTGCTCAACGGGTCAATGTACAAAGTGACTATGGAAGCAGGGATGGAGACTGTGTATTAAGTGACACATCTTCCTTCTCTCCATGACTGAGTTAACTGCCACCGCTTGAGTTCCCAACTTTCCAATGTTGAGACCCTAACATGACACCATTCCCCAGGGGGATCAACCAGCCAATTGATGGCAGGTTACACAGGACTTCTTTAACATGAAGGAGACAGTAATTTCTTCTCATAAGAACAGATAGATATTCAGGATATGGGTTTGCCTTTCCTTCCTTCAATGCTTTTGTGAGCTCCACCATGCATGGATTTAATAGAATGCCTTGTCAATTACCATGGTATTCCATATAATATTGCTTTCAACGAGGGAACTCATTTCATGGCAAAGGAAATGCAACAGTGGGCTCAACCCCATAGAATTCATTAGTTATAACTCATTCCTCATCATTCAGAATCAGCTGACTAAATGGAGTAATGAAATGGTCTACCAATGGAGTAGTTCATGCTTGGTAGCCAGCTGGGAGAAGTTTGGATGAGTCCTATAGGATATGATATGTGCCTACAGCTATCTCCTCCATAGCCAGAATACATGAGTCTGAGAATGAAGAGGTGAAGGTAAGAGTGACTCCTCTAACTACTACATCAAATATCCCATTTAAATGACTTTTCCTTCCTGTTTTTCTAACTTTGAAATTGGTGGTTTTAAAGATCTCAGTGCCCAGGGGAAGAATGTTTCCACCAGGGATGAGAGTTGCGATTTTGTTGTACTGGAATAGCCTCCTTGGCTATTGTGGGCTCCTCAAGCTGATGAACTAACAGGGAGAGAAGTGGGCTACTGGTTAGTAAGTGATCCAGATGACCAAATGATTTTGGGTTATAACTACAATAATGGAAGCAAGGGAGATGATGTTTGGTCTGGTACACCTCTTGAAACAAATTTATCCAGTAATTCTGGGTCATTGAAAAACTGCAGTAAATCAGGAAAGTCAGGACTTCCAAAGACTCAGAACTTGTTGGAATTAAAGCCTGGGCCACCTATCAGGTAAAGAAACTTATCTAGCCCTGGTGCTGAAGGACAGTAAGAGAGGAAGGGGAAGACAGACTCTGTAGAATAAGAAAGCTAAAATGAACATCTTGGGCTTTCTGACCAACTAGAGAAGCACGGACTTTAGCAGCTGTTCTTTGTTTCTTTTTCTCCCCTCTATTTACTATGAAGAGTATTCGTGGTGGCTAATATTTTAGATTCCAGTTGAAAGTATGACTGAATCAACATCACCCTTGGTGATACAGTAGCTGGATGGGATTCTGTGTGTCCCCCATGCAGGAAACACAAACAGTTTACATGGACAAAGGACAAAAATGGATGCAGAAGGACAAAGGGGACTGGCTAGATATTCTCCCTTTTTTCCTCTAGCTCCACTCTCTATGCTTCTCCATTTTTCTCTATGTCCCTAAGAAGCTGCCCTTTATGGTCTGCATAAAAAACTCTCTTTTCTTCTGGCTTCTGGTTAGTTTCAGCCAATAGGAGGCCTAGCAAGAGATTGGAGATTGGAAAGAGAGTGAAATCAGGAATTTATTTCTCTAGTTCCCTGCCTGCAAAATCCTAGGTTCATAGTAGTTGCATTTCTCTACTTAAGGACAGAGTTCCTATTTGGCAGTCTCTCTTATACCCATGGTTTTCTCTTTCTCTGGGTTCTAGCTACTGTTCTGTGCCCTTCCTCATCAGGCCAGGGACTGGTAAAGCTCCACAGTGTTGCTAGCTATGACATGTTTTACCATCCCTTTGGTTTCCTTTAATACCCACTATCTTATAAATAGTCACTCAGCTAAATTCTCTTTAATTACCTAATTTGAATATGCTATCTGTTTATATATTTGCAAAAATCATGAATTAATATACTAAATTGCAAAATCAGCATGATAGCAGTTCTAAGGACCATGTCTTTATGATCAGAAAAATAGTATAACTATGTCCACTAAACTGTGATATTAAAAGCAATACAAAGTGTAAAGAATGAAATAGATTTTATGCCTCAGCTTGAGGCAACAGATCTGTTCATGAAAAGCTTTGTGTTATGTAATCCTTCGTCAACTAAAAAATACTTAAATAAATCAGAGAATATGGCTAGCTAAAGGAAATACTTGTCATGTCTCAAAAACCTTTTAATGAAAAAATACTTTTTGTAATTAAATCAATTACATTAATCTGATATAGTTTTTATACCATAATTTCAAAATAAAAAGTAAAATGTCACAGTTGCAATTAACTGAAATATTTTAAGGCAGTAACGAAAATAAAATATATACTTAAAATATTTTGTTTTAATGTTTGCATTAATTTAATTTTGTGTAACTGCCTGAAATTTAAGAGTTAATGTTTAAAATAGTTTTACATATTTCACATTTGTGTTAGAAGACTAAGCACAGCCTTGAGAATTAACAGGAAAAAGTAAAGAAAGATAATACAAGCATTACCTAACAATCTGTAGCACTCTCTAAATCAATTTGTAAATGTAGATGAAAACATCACTTCCATCATATCTTCATATTAAATTTAAAATTTAATATGTCATTATGTACAGAGGGAGCATATAAAAGTGGCTTGAGAGTGTTCTATATTAATTTTCCACATTTAACTTCTTGGTTATGGCAATTCACATTAAAAGTCAAATGAGATTCATTCAAATTTCTAATCATTCTTTTATGTGCTACATTGTCTTCACTTTTATTTATTTATTTTTGTGAATCAAACTTATTCTAGATTTTTTTAATGATGATTTAAGAAGCAGAGATGGCTTCAGATAACATCCAATGGCTATAGTTTGAGAGCTAAAGAAACGAGAGTTAAAATGGAATATAAAATACTCTAACACCCAATTTTCTATTAAGCATTATTTTTCAAGTTTATAAATAGCAATATTTGATTTCCTACTGAGGATGCCAGCCTAGACACTGTATCAATCAAAAAATAGCACAGCTTTCATCTCCTCTATGGTAACTAGAGCATGTAACTTGATATTTCACTAGATTTTTTTATTATCCTGGATTAATAAAAATTACTACATTAATAATTGTGATAAAAATTTTAAAAATCAGAAAATTTATATAGCTGCTGTTTTTTTAATCCCAGTGACTTGATATAAGAGACTCTTCAGTTACAGTACTCCTTTTTTATAAGACTACAAGACTAAAAAAAGGGGCCATATGCATTTTGCAAGATTTACTAGTTATTAAATATACAAAAATAAAAATATAGTTTATTCCTTGCTACATTTCAAAGTTACAAGTTACTTAGTAGTAAACTATAACACTGTCCTCTATTCTCACATTTTAGCTTTCCTCTCAAAGAGTTGGTGACACTTACCAGAGTGGGTCCTGAGGTGTCCTGTGAGGGCGTCCCTTCTTCTACAGGCGTAACTGCAGAAAGGACATTTGAACGGCTTCTCTCCAGAGTGTAACTTTATGTGCCTCAGAAGATTGCCCTTCTGAGTAAAAGAAGCTCCACACTGGTTACAATGGAAGGGACGTTCACCTGTGGAAAAGAAAGAAGTGGGAAAATCAAGTAGGTTATGTGCAAGTGACTAATTTGCCACACATTGTTAACTAGAGCCAGTACTCTGTGCTAGGAGAATGAAGCAGGTTTTAACTCCCTTGTAAGTCTATAATAATTTATATCTTCCTAGAATTTAATTTGCTAATTCCAAATTCTAAAGCTTTAGGCCAAAGTGACCATTTACCATCCTTCACATAAATTTGACAGGATATCTGTCACTGACTCAAAAAAATAACAATAATAGGATTTACCATTAGTTGAACAACTAGTTGCCATCACTTTACTGACTTTGCTGGTTGCTTTACATACAATATTTTGAGCCTCACAATAACATTACTAATTAGGTATTATTGCTTTCAATTAACAACTGAAGAAATTGACGTTCAAAAGTATCGATTTACTTGACTAATGTCACAGAGCTAAGTACTAGAGCTGAGAATTGAGTCTTGGACAGTTTGACTAAAAATCTTGCTCTCTTTATTTTACCATGCTATTTCTTTACAAATCATATACATTTTGAGTTAAAAGGGACCTTAAAGATTATTTAGTCCTACTCCGTCATTTTGCTGATATAAAAAGGGGGCCAAAGAAGTTAAATGAATGACCAAGTTCAAAATGCTTACTACCGTAGGATCTCCAAATATGAACCAGGTCTCTTGATTCTCCTGGTCACTGACAGTGAAACTTTGGGCAAATTTTCCTCATATATCAGGAGAAAGAAAATTATTCATCCACACTTTTCCTGTATAGTCTTTTTGTTGTGAAAAACATTTGTTGATGGAATCTTTCTTCTGTTAATTGCATTGCTAAAAAATTGTTTAAGCCTAGATTATCATTTCAGTCTGTTGTCATCAACTGACTGTCACCAGTGTCATCAAACATAAAGACATACAGATAATGAAGCAGTAAAATTGGCAAGTATGATCAACCTGCTATTATTAAACCATGAAAAAATACTATTTTTAAGTTTATCTACCTTTATAGGTAGACATGAAATAAATTATGAATTAATATACAAATACTATAAATGCATTGGAGTAAAGCTCTAAGTTTAGAATAAAAATAAAATTAAAAAACAATTCCAATTTGGTTGAACTGGATCATTTCTGTACTTGAGTTAAGATGATTATAATAAAAAATTTTTTTCAAAAATTTTATACTCCATTGATTGTACACTTTAGATGACTTGTATAGTTTTTGAATGTTTCAATAAAATTGATTAAAAATTTTATATTGAATTGTCATATTTCACATATCTTTAATTGAAACATTCATAATAACTGAGTAATGAAAGCCCAATATATTTTTTTTAGCTCTTTGCTATAAATGCAAAGCTCAATGTTTCTTTTTGTTAAAGAAAACTAGGAGGCATAAAGAAGATAAACTGCCATCACTTTCTGGCTGCAAGGCACTGAAATTCTAGCATCTAGATTTGTTATAAAACCTAAAGAGATGGACAATTTGCTATATCAAGTCTATCTAAAATTCCATAATACTTTCTCATTTTTTTAACATAATAAGGTACATACCAAAAATGTATAATCTGTGTGGTGGGGTTCAGACTTTTTCTTAAGCAATCTGGAGATCTAATGAGCTAAGTCTACAAAAGGTACTATACTGATGTTTTACTTTGTAAAAAATGATCCATCATATTAAAGTTACCTTAAATTTAATCTTATTTAACTTGTTGGATTTAGTGGTAAAAAGAAAATCCATTTCAGCCCTAAATACAGCTTAAAAGAGAAATACTTTGCCTAAAACCTCTCATATAAAGTCTTACAAAACCAGTTTGTTAAAAAAAAAAAAATCCAATTTAGCAGAGCTTTTTCATTATAAACACACATACACACATATACAATTGAACTGGATTATTTTTTTAATGGACTTTCAGTCTATAACTTTTTTAAATCAGAATTTTCTACTCCTCACCTCTGCCATGGAATCAGTAATAAAAGGGAAGAATAAGTTACTTCTTTAAATGAACTTTTAAAAAATAGTAGGAAATAGCAAATGTAAAGTATACTTTATCTTCCAAATATTTGATTTTATTTTTGGAATCTATGTAGGGTTTCCCAGGCAAGTAACAAATTAGTATGCAATAACTTTAAAAATGAAGTAATTAATTTAGTGAGTGAACAAAAAAAAGTGAAATCATATTTGCCTTTGGAAAATACTCCATTAGCATGCTAACTTAATTTTTCAAACCTCCCATAATCTTGAGTTCAAATATTTAAAAATCCCTTAGAGTAGCTTATTTATATTTAGCAGCATTATTTATAGTAATACTAATGTAAAAGAGAAAAAATAATAAGGCTAACCCTTGTTTTAAAAGAATTTTTAAATTCACAAGATGGCCACTTAATTGATTTTTATGAGACTAATGATGGGACACTTTAATTTTTACCTTTACAAATACTCCAGAAGTCTTCAAATATTTTTAATAAGAAATTACTTCTAAATTTCTATGATTATCCTCAACGGAAGTAGATGAAATGAAAAAGGGGTCTCGGTCTATTTGGAAATGTTGCTGTGTTCCTGAGTGCATAAGTCTTTATGTGAAGCCATTCGTTATGTTCCCATGCCCATGGGAAGAAAGAGGCATGATGGAGGCCAAAAGTCACACTCCCGTTTTTGATAAGAGGAAAAGGGCATTGACATCAGCAATGCACTGTGATTTTTATCACATAAGTCTTTGAAAAGTATTGATCGGCTTTATAAATAAATTTTGATCAATTCTTTTTACTTCTGGAAACTAATTCTCTGGCTTTCCTTATTTTGGTTTGAAATCAGCTTAACTACTCTTAATGTCTTAATTATAGAAAATAATAATTATCATTTCTACAACCCTCTGTCACTTTTTGTATTCCACACTAAATTTAGTTGGAATTACAGTGAAACCTTCAATAACATTCCTGTTGAAGACAAGTATAAAAATGGGTTAATTTAGGAGATTATATTTTAGTATACATGCTTATATTACAGGAATTAACCTATCCAAATACAAGAGTCATATCCAAATTTTTTAAATAAATAAAAAATAAGTGAATCCACTAAATTTTTGAAAATGCCATCCTTGTAAACATCAGCAATCCTTTAAACTAACATTGTGGGATACTCCCTGGCCTGTGCATTACAGATATATACCTGATAGTTAAAGAAAATATTCAGGTAAGTACCTAATTGTCTATGCAACTTCAAATAACACTTCTTAATTATTTCTTTTTAATAAATTGCTTTTTATTTCAGCTGAATGGATTGAATCATTTGGTTCTTTTGGAGTCAAGTTAGAACTTGTCTGAAAAAAAACTTGTGCTTCTTCGTATAGAAATCAAAGTAAATTTCAGGAAAACTCCACAAATTTATTAAATACATTAATGACATTACAGCATAATCCAATTCAAACAATCAAGTAGGTTATTGTTTCTGTGATAGCTAATCCTTCCAAGGATGGGCACAACATCTAGACTAAAAACTCTGTATCCAGGAAAACAATTAAATGTGGTCACCAGCTATTCTTCACTTCCATTCTCAATCTACTTTGTTTTTACTTTTTAACCAAATCTATCAATCTACTCAAAGATCATCTTCTAGTTATTCATGGCATGAGGTAATCTATTATTTTCATTATGGAATAAATATTTCTTGATGCTTTAAATATTCAATTGGAATGCAACTATACATGAATTTGCTGTGGTGAATCAAAGACAGAGGGTGTTCCTGAATTGAAAGGAACAACCTACAAATAAACAAAATCCCAAGCACCTGTAGAGAAGGTCGTGGAGCAAGAGAATAGCTCCACAAAGCAGAAATGTTCAAAATATGGTGTTGAAAACTTAGTTACAAAGATGGGAGAATTCTACACCAAAGACAGGTAAAAATAAGGATATTCTATAGTCATAATGTTCCCATTACATTTGTGCATGAACTGATTTACTGCCCCTACTTATTTTCTTCTTTCTATATTCCCAGTGAAGAGTGCCTGGAGTATCCGATGACAATATTACCTGATTACCTACTAAAGTAGCAATACCAAAGAAACAACACCTAGTCATTAAATAAGACTCTGGAATTGGCACTTTAGTAGAATATGAAAGAGAAAGAAGAAGAAGTAAACTAGATTTGATACTCCATGTTGTAATGAATTGGGTGGTTGTGTATCCTTTTTCACTAGTAATTGTATATTAGATATTCTATGAGCTAAAAACACACAAAAATGTTTCCCAAAGGCTTTATAAGGACTTAAGACAATGGCTTTTATACTATAAATAATTGGGGGTGGCAGTTCTAAAATGAAATGTGTATTTGGTTAATGACTAAATTCTGAACATATTTTTTCAACTTAGTTTAAATTAAAGAAACATAAATAGACCTTTTATTCTCAAATAGTAGTAAAATGGAGTTGAAATGGTATGACCCACTCAGAGGTATAAACTGGGTCATCATAAATACTTTTTAATTAGCTATATTAATGTATATCATTTCCAAAAGGTCAACACTATATGGCATGTATTCCAAGTTTCTCTATGAACAACTATCGACTTTAACAAAAATCTCCCAGATGTGAGGAAAGTGGAATAATTTTCACAATTTTCCCATAAACATTTATATTCCCTGTCCCAAACGCGCCTAGTGTTACAAGATTATTTTAAATGGTTGTTTTGTCCATTCTTGTCTTTAGTAGTTGAGTGAATCCTGCATGCATAGAACTTATGGAAATCTGTATAACTATTTAGAAACATATCCTATGTCAAGATCATTTTCAGAATTAAAATAATTCAATTTGACCACAGCAGTATATGTGGCAGGGCAGGTATTTAATGCTATTGTGTTTACAAACCAATAATCCTTATAAAAATGAAACAATGATTAACCTAAATTTTCAAGAGAGTACACTGGTTCTTTGAATTTTCTTAACTCAGTACTTAAAAGGTTTATTTTAAATCTTCCAAAAATACTTTAGTACACTTTTTAGCTTTAATATTTACAGTGTATATTAACAATTTTCGACTGAAAAGTCATTAGACTGATTTTGTTTAATTTCTATTTTACTATATGGAAGAATTTACACACTTGAATGAAAATCTTCCTCAATAAAATCACACTGAGACAATGAATATATCAAAACTTTGGGGAACTCTTCTTTTAGAAGTGCAATTAGAACTACTTCATAAGTATAGGAGAAAAGTAGACTCATTATTTTGTAGTCTTTTCCTTTTTTTCTTCTCAAATATCGTACTAGGAAGGTTGATCTTTCAACTTATCCATAAGATATTTTTAAAATTTAAGAAAAACAATTTTTCCATTAGTAAATATAAGTATTTTAAAAACATGATACCGTTTACAAAGGAAATTCAAAACAAAACAACAATGTAAGAGACTATATGGCTGGAATAAAGTACATATGCTCTAAAGCTGATGATTTTGATTATAACACTGATTTTAATGTGTAATTTCCCACTACAATTTTTAAAATATCAGCCTTATTTTATAGTCATGCCTCACAATAAATTGCTCGTGTATTTAAACAAAACCAGCCTGGACATCAGAAAACCTTGGTTCTAGCTTCAGTAAAGTCCTTAACTACATAAGGGATAATGGACAAATCACTTGACGTTTTAGGCCTCCATTTCCTCATGTATAAAATGAGAGGTTTGGACTAAAAAGACTTCAATGTACTTTTTATCTCTCATGTTCTAAGTATGATGATTATTGAGAAGTAAATCTTATAAATAACTTTCTTTATTGTGATTTATCTCTCTTTCAAAGGATAGTTGCATTTTAAAACTATGAGGGTATAAGTAATATTTTGTTCCATAGTATTATTTACATTATAGTTAAATCTATCATTTCCTTTAAACCAATTTTCATATGAATTTGAAACTTTTTTTTAAAGAGTCAACAATCCTCCTATCTTACCACAATCTCATTTCTGTTGCTTTAAAAAAAATTTTTTTTAAATAAAAGATTTGAAGAGATTTAAATAAAGCCTTCTATTCATTTGGTTTTCATGAAGGACTTTCTATAACTCAAAGTCTAAAAGTATATAATTTTAAAAATCTGAGGGTTTTTTTTCACCCCATTCAATGATTACATGTCCCTACCTGCACAACTGCTACCCTATGTCATGTTCTACCTTACACATCTCCTTGTAGGAGTTATAATAAAAAATTACCAGAAGATAGTAAATCCCCAAACAAGGGAAAGTTCCCTCCTACTACAGAGAGAGTGGCAGGCAAAGATTGACTGGAAAGTTTATTCTAAGGAGTTAACTAGATAAAGTAAAAATGATTCATCCCTATATAAATGCATGAGCACCATTTTATAGCATAAACTTTAACTAGCAAGCAAACTATATTACCTGTCCATGGGTATGGTAAAATATGTATAGAAATACAAAAAGATTAAGTTACACAATGAAATTCTCCTATACCTTTTGAACCCTTATCATATTATTGCTATATTAAGAACTGTGGAAACTGAATCCCAAACTTCTTTTCTGATATGCTATTCAGATTTGAAGGCTGGAAGTCAAGACCCAGGCTACTCTCTGCTTTTCAGCAATCCAATACTAGTAGAATTCTGAAAAGGTAGTTTCACCATTGCCACCCCTGAATGAAAAGGAAAGAGAATAGATGTCAGGTAATATCAACATCAGATGTCACAGGCAGTCATCAGGTTATTCTTTCAGCTGCTTACCAGTGTGACTCCTTTTATGTACCATAAGCACATTGGGCCCAATGCAAACCATGCCACAGACGTCACATTTCAGTTTACCATTCGGAAGCCGGATTCCTCCCTCGCCTTGAAGCTCCTGGACTTTCCTGCTGTCAGCCACCTCGCTGTTCTCAATTAGGGGCTCTTCTAGGCTGCTACCCTCATCAAGGCCCCTGATCTCGTCTTCACGGCTCAGGGGTTTCCTGTCACACTCTTCATCACTCTGCATTTCTAGCTTTACTGAATTTGCTGTAATTTAAAAAGAAGAAAGCAAGAAATTTTAAATACATGATATGTATTCTAATATACATTTGTTTTCAACCTATTGCTATTCTATTAATATAGGTGGAAATGCTATATTAAGTAGAATACAATATATTACTAAATGCAATATTAAGACATACTTTGCTAGATAACATTTTAGTGAGGCTTTAGCAAGAATATGAAGCTATGTCAGGAAAGCTCTAGGTAAACAGAATGGCCCTTTCTTTTTGCAGACAGGCATTTCTTTAATCACTCATTTACTCTTAAAGGAAGTCTTTAAATAATTCTGGTATTGGCTCCCTGGTTTGCCAATGAGGCCACTGAGAATGAGATAGATTTATGGAAGAGACAAGATTAGATATTGCTTAACTCATGGAACCAAGCCTCCTCTTAATTTAACAATCATATTTACTTCATATTCTCTGTTTCACATCATAGTAACTTGTGTAAACCTGCTTCTGAACAGTATAAGAGAAACAACTAGGGATCTTAATCCTGAAAATATTTTAGATATATGAAGAAACATTAACAAGGCAAACACATATATTCAGTTTACAGCTGTATAAATGTAGGGTAAGATAAATAGACTTTGCATGCTCTTAAATTATTCTGCTTTTTTCTATATAAAAAACTACTTTATGGAATATATTAGTTTGCAAATCAAAGTATTCCATCTCTAATCTATGCACACCATAAAGCAGTGAATGACAGAAACAGCTTAGCATGCATGCACACACTTGCGACTATTAAGAAATTTAACGCTGTTTGCTGTTTTTGGATCACCCTTCAGAAAAGTTGGAATTTTGTTAGCATAGCCCTCATTCTGGATTGCTGATGGAGTTTTATCGCAAAGCAGAAGTAAGCTTCAAATGAATACCGTTTTTTTTTTTTTCTTTTTATCCAGTGATCTTGAATATTTCTTAAGAAATCATATCAGTTACTGAGCAAAACATAAATTATTTGGTACTACTTGAATATAGAGGAAATATTTTCACAAAAAGGAAGTAAGTTCTTTTCACTGCAACTGCTTTCTTAGAGAAACCACACTCTGTGATTTGTCATTAGAACTTAACACTGCAAGTAGTGCTATCAAAATGGCCCCTCTCCTGCTCCCCAGATCTCTGCCTTGTTAACTAAAGGCAGTATTCTACAATGAGATCACTGGATATAGTAAGGAGACCTTTGCTCCAGGACTGACTTTGACAGTATAAACTTTAAGAAAATTATTTAAAATTTGAATCTTATGCCTTTCATTTACAAATTGAAGATGAATTCAATTACTGAATAAAGTTTGAGCAGAATAGTTTAGCTATTAAGAGCAGAGATCCTCTCACCAAGTTGCTTGGATTTGAATACTAGCTCTGGCATTTACTATAAGCAATATCACCTTCAGAAAGATACTTAAGTTCTCTATGACTTCTATAAAATGGGGATGATGATGGAACCTACTTCATAGGGTTGATGTGAGCCTTAAATGAATATATATATTTATATATATGAAATATGCTTAGAACATTAACTAGAACATAGTAAACTCTCAAAAAGGAACAGCTATTATTTTTCTGTGGATATATTGTGTTCTATTTCTTCCATAAGGTATTTGTGAAGATCAATTAATTTACAGTATGTAAACTCTTCTGAGATCTATAAAAGAGATTTGTCCTCTTTGGCAGATTGACCATTCTGTATCTCTAATAGAGTATCTACTACATTAAGTTTTACCCTATTCAGTAGTCAGTACTGCCTTACAGGTTTTTGCAAAGAGTAGAGACAACATTTTGTTCACCTTTGTATCCCCAGCATGTTGAAAAAATGTGTTGTATATAGGTGATCAAGTAGTATTCACTGAAATGTTTTACTAAATTAAGAATTTTCCTGTTTTTTATGTTAAAAGAATCCATGAATGTTGTAAAGAAAATAAATGACATAAAGGATAAAAAATGAAAATTAAGTCCTTTTCTACCCAAGAATGACCATGCCTCAGTCCCTTTCTCAAAAGCAACCAATATTATCAGTTTCCAATTCAGAAATGTGTGTGTTTATTCTGAATATATGTGTATGCATGTGTGTATGAGTGGATATTTGTGTATATGCATGTGTGTATTGCATATGTGTGTAAATAAATAGGATTGTATAATTCACCTGACTTGAATTTTGCTTTCCTCATTTTAACAAAAGCTGTTTAATATTTTACATGTTAGCACATTAAACTCCATCATTCTTTTTAATATCTGCATAAAATTCTATTTTATAGCTGTATTATAATTTATTAATCCAGAATAATGTTGGAAATTTAAGATTTTATGGTTTAGTGCAATTATAGATATTGTTTTATAATACAGAGAACTGTTAATCTGATAGGTAAAAATTGGTATCACACTATAGTTTTTAATCTGCACTTTTATTATAAGTGAAGTTAAGCACCTTTTTCTATGTTTAAATGTTCTATTTTCTTTTCTGAGAACTGTCTATCAAGGTTCCTTGTCCATTTATCTACTAGGTCGTCAGTATTTTTTTTAAACTGATTTTAAGTGTTCTTTATATACTAAGGAAATTAGGCCTCTGCTTATAACGTTTTGCAGATATTTTGGTTTATTTTTTTAGAGTATTTTTTGACATAAATGTTAATTTTACATGTTGAATTTTAAAGCTTTTCAATTATGGCTTCTGGGCTCTGTATCTTGCTTCAATAGTTTTTTATATACTTCAAGAAACACTTCCATGATATTTTTTCTGGTAGGGAGGATTTTTCTACTCAACACAAAACACTATTGGTTACTTTATGTAGTCTCCTAGTTCGTTCATAATTCTCATTTTAACGGAACATTTAAGAAGGAAAAAAGCAAACAAAAATAATGTCAGCCTGACTTTATACTAACCTGTGAGCAAATTATCCACTCATTTATTTTAAATGATATCCTAAAGACTAGAAACTTCATAGCAATGCCATCATTTATTTTCATGAACTAGTAAACATATAATAAGCTACATTTGTTGAGCCTAAAGTCTACCAGAATTCTATTTTAGTAACTGAAGAAATGTATACCTAAAAGAGGAGTTTTTAGCTGAAGGTGAAATTATGAGCCTGTTTAAATTGCAAAATACCACAGCATTATAAAGAACTTGACTTGATGCTGATCTTTTCCCTAGTGAGAATTTTAGAATTGGGACATCAAAATATAATATCAAACACGGGTAAAAAAATAATTTTAAATATTATTAGCCATTACAAATATAGTTAGAACTCTCTATCCCCAGAAGCAAATACTTGAAATGAATTTTTAAAATTGTATGCATTTGACAAAACTGAAAAATAGATGAAATGCTAAAGCTGCAGTAATATTTTCTCCAGCAATACTATACTCTTAAGGAATTACATGTTTATCATGAAACAATTGTCCCAACTATCACTGTACTGATATAGTAAATCAATAAAATGCAACACATTTTCATACACACAAATTATAGATTAAAATTTTCATATTTATTGTGGCCTATATACAAATATAATCCCATTTTAATTAATTTAATTTTTTAACCCATTTCACTAAAATTAGATTGCAATTATTAGGATTAAAAAGCAATTAAACAAAAGTCTTTGAATTTTAACTGCTAAATAGAAAACTTTTCCCTATTCAAAGAATATAAAATAAGTTCTCCCATGATTTATTTTCATTATTTAAGATATTTCCAATTGATGTAGAACATCTAATCTTTTAAAACTCATTAATGATTAAATTCAAGTGTTTAGTAAACTTAAAGTGTACTCTAAATTACAATTTTACATATTAATAAGAGTATATTATGATTATTTATAGCACTAATAAATAAAACTGTTATAACTATTAATCATTGTGCAGTGATTTTCATAGTGCTTTAGTTTTCAACTATTCGAAATTAGTTTTTTCTGAATTGTATTGAATTTATTTCGTAATTTGATAACAGGAAGACAATCATAAATGGGCTAATTTTTATAAAGATGAGAATTTGTTAGTTTGAATGTAGTGAGATCTTACTATTACATATCTCAACATCACAATTATTTATCAAACTTGTTTCTTTGCTATAAAATGGAGGATGTAAAATTCAGGCAAATCTGTGGGAATTTACACACATTATTTTATACAGACAAACAAAAACGGTTTATTGAAAACAATATTTTGCCAGAAGAAATTATTAGAAATGAAAAGGAGAGGTTAAATAAGATTTTAATTCATCAATTTGATTTTGTTATCTAATATTGCAGGCCCTAATAACTACATTATATAGATATTTGAATATTTTCAATGGTCAAAATGAAGATGTTCAGTGTATGTATTTATGCATTTATAAGTTTAATATAATTATAGGTGATATAATTGTGTTCTTAACTGATTTACATTTTAAAACAAAAAGTCAAGTTTTAAAGACTTAATGGTCAAAAAAAGTTATTTTGTACATAGCCAATCAGTAATTGGTGGTAAAGATGTTTCTTGTTCTTAAGAAAGTTTGTAATGGCACTTCTATTTGGAACTTACATTTATGATTAATTATTAAAGGTTTTTTTGGAGACTCAGGTTTATGAACACAGTAAAAAGATAGTAATAGTAGGAAAGATGTTTATCATCAATTTCATATAGAAGAAGCTTTGAATATAACTTAGGAATAAAAGTTTCACATATATATGTATATAAAACTTTCTCTTCAAATTGCAAACATGCTTATGAATTCAAGTTTTTCCCTTATTTATTGTTTCAAAATATTGATCATGAATATTAGAATTTAAGCTTATAGACACTATAAAACCTGTACTTTAAGCATCTCCATTTACAAGTGATCATCACACCAATGTCTTAAGAAGGAAGGAGACCTATGCAGAACTTCTCATTTTAAGTACTCCCAGGCCAATCCATTTTCAATTATAAAAGTTTCTTCAGTAACCATCCTGGGCTTTCTATACTCAAAGGCTTTCATGATTATCATTGTTTCAGGATACATAATAGCAAATGGTGGAAGTTACACTAACCTTGCCTTTAATACTAATACAGCATTAAATAAAGGAAAAACTGAATAATTGTGTCTACACAGGTCAACAGGTATAGAATACTGTAAATAAAATCATAGAACCTAAAACTGGATAGGGCAAAATTATGGTATTTTATGAAGCTGTTAAAAACAAATGATTTGGAAGCGGGTGTGGCTCAGTGGATAGAGCCCCCGTTTACCATATGGGAGGCCCTGGTTC